>QHKN01000217.1:0-19060 GCA_004366955.1 Fusarium humuli | reverse complement strand
ATGTTGTATAGTGGATGAGATGGGCCTGCGGATTTGGATCCTGCTCCGCGCTAGGGTGCGCCATTTTTATCTGGCACGCCACAATCGCCTCTACTTTCCTTTTTAACTAAGGATCGTCAAAGGAGGCTCGGTCAGCAGCAATGGTACAGTGGGGGGTGGGGGGGCAAAGGTATTCGACCACTTGAGGGTCAGGGGGCTCAAGTCTGGCCGAATCAGGATCATATCAGGATTATATCGTAGTCTTACAAGAATTTCGTATCTAATGTTATCCTAAACTTCTATTATAGCTAAGACAAAAGTTTTCTATGTCACATGCGCGCCAGCCTCTGCTTTCTTCGAGGGATTTCCTTTATGAGCACCTAGGGCTTGTGTGCTTGACGTAATATTTAGTTAAGTCTCCTTTCATTAAGATAAGTGAATCGGGGCTTAGGTTATGTCAGTTACTGGATGCTTGTCCATGTGATCTTATGAGCAGGCCGTCATTGAAGGCCCAGAGTCGGTAATCCATGCCCACATAAATATTTTCAATTTGCACAACGCAACATGAGATGAGTGGTCTCTAAGCTATAGAAAATTGTTTGAATGAAAAGTATAATTATCATGAAAGAGACTCGGGCACAAAAACAAGACATTCGAACAACCACTGATCCCGCCAACTCTTCATCGTCAAATCCTGCCCGCCTATCATTCCAAATGAAGATTACATGAGACAAGACTAGGCTGCTGTTGTCCTCCCAACCATTTTCCGACCGCCACTTAAGTCTGTGACAACCATTGCCTCCAAAAGGGGTCAGCTCCAGCTCACCAGATTGCAAAACTAGTGAGATCTTTCGCCAAGTTCCCCTCACTTGCCAACTTCCTCTACCTCTGCGGTATCATCACCCTTCATACCACGGCCCTGTCGATCCTCCCAAGAGTTGGACGGGACCCAGTGAACCGACTTACGAGCGACACTGATTTCCTCGTAGAGCTGATCAACTTGCTCCAAACTAAGCCCCTTAGTTTCGTAGACGAAGAACCAAACAAATGCAATGCAGAGAAAACAGCAGCCAAACCATACAAAGAAGATCTTAGATTGCAAATTTGCGTTTCCGTCACCATAGTTGACCATGTACGGGGTGGAATAAGCTAGAGCCCAGTTGAGTAGCCAGTTTGTGGCGGTCGTGATGCTGAGGGATTTGGCGCGTGTCTTGAGTGGGAAGATCTCCCCGGTCACCACCCAAACGAGGGGACCCCAAGTGGCTGCGAAAATGGAGATGTAAATGCAAACAAAGGCCACAGCCGCTCGCTGTCCGGCGAGGTTCTTGATAAAAATATCACCATTATCGTACTGTCCGGTAGACAGAGTGCCACAGACAGCAACGATCAGTTGAGAGATAGACATGCCAATGGCGCCCCACAGCAGCATGGGTCGGCGTCCCCATTTGTCGATGGCATACATCCCAGGCACTGTTGACGCGACATTGATGGCTGAAGTAATCATTGAGATGACAAAGCCGCTAGACACGCCTGAGTTCTGGAAGTATTTGGTACCGTAATAGAACTGGAAGATTGTCAGTTGGCTTGAAGCTTGATAAAGGCAATTTTCGTTGAACTCACGATGAAGTTGATGCCTAAGGAACAGTCAGCAATGGTTCAAGAATCGTCAGGTGTTGCCTGGGGATGTGAAAGACATGGAGCGGCATGTAGTAAGCTCACCTGTAAGCTGCTGCAGCGCCTGAACGCCCATACCCGTGAGTTGTCTTTTAAGCATGGGGGGCTTGAAGCATTGGAGATAAGAAGACTGCCCAAGACTCATTTCAAACTCATGGTTTGCTACAACCTCATTGAGTTCGTTTACGATTTCTGGGGAATCAGCAGGTAATCTTCTAAGGCGGCTCAGAGCTTTTGCCGCCTTGTCCATTTTGCTCTTCTTTACAAGAAAGCGTGGAGTCTCTGGAAGAAACAGCAATCCGGAGAAGAGGATAAGAGACCAAGCGAGTTGCACCGCGATGGGGATTCGATAGGAGCCTGAATCATCCCGTTTCGCAGTCGCGTTGTTTACGACGGCGGCGAGAAGAAGGCCGATGGTGATGGCCCACTGATAGGAGCCAACGATGGCACCACGGATCCATTTGGGTGCTGTTTCAGACTGATACAGAGGAACTTAGAGAGAGTTAGCCGCCGTACCACATGGTTAAACATAGTGCATACTAGTAGCAGAGATAAGACCAACACCGAAGCCAGCAAAGAAGCGGCCTGCCAGAAACAACGGAATGTCGGTCGCGACAGTGTGCAAAATAACTCCAAGGTTGAAGACCCAAGTCGAGATCATCAAACCAGGGCGGCGACCAAGCCAATCAGACAAGAGAGGCGAGGCAAGGGCACCGAAGAAAGTGCCTGCAGAGAGAATAGACACGATAGCTGATTCTTGAGATGAACTGACGTTGGGGTTTCCATCAGCATCAACGTGACCTGTACTGAATTCTCGCTGCCAGTAAGGCATGGCCAGGATACCACTAATGGTGCCAGTATCATAGCTGCAGAACAGGTCAGTCACCTTGGGCTTATCGAGAGAGGGATGAGGTGGCAAACCCAAAGAGAACACCACCAAAGGCTACGAAGAAGCCGACGGCGATGGCAGGCCACGCTTTGCCAGGTTCATCCCGGGGCCTCGGAAGAGACACTTTGCCGGTAAGTCCCATCTTCAAAGTGATGAAGGGTACCGAGCCACTGCTAAGATGGAAGATAAAATAGTCAAGAAAAGGATGTTTGGCTGCTGTGAGTAGAGGGATTCCTGTTGCGAAGATGTTCTGGGTTGTGGAAATAATCAGCCTCTTATAGACATTTCATAGTCTTGAGATTTATCTTATCTTCAGCCGAATTCTGGAGATTGCACCCATGGAGAAACTGGAGCCAGTTTTGGTGACCTAGCCAATCTCTTTGATCGCATCTGGGTTTGAGAAAGACTAACACGAGTCGGAGACCTTCTTCTCACATGTCTGCCAAGCCATTCAATTGGATCCACTGTGATTGAACTTCACCGAAGCTGGTGTTGAGAAGCGTTGAGAAGCATTATCACAGATCCCGGAGATATCGAAGCACAACGGTGCCGAATAGAGCCAATCATCTCTCGCACCACCAAGTAGTTCATCTGTTGGTTCAAAGATTCTACAAATGAACGAGGATTACGCGTGACTGCGACATGGATAAGCAGCTTCTGCAGCGAAGCCGGGCGATTTTGACCCTGGAATGTTTCTAGAATGCGTCGGTGAAGCCGGAGCTAACTTGAACTATGAAGTCTCCGTCATCTGCATCACTGCCCCTAACAATGCAACAGTAACCGGACTGGGAACTGGGGATAGCATCATGTTGGGTGCGGGGTAGGACTGTTGGCTGTTGGAGCTGAGCTATCGTGCGGAATTCTTTGTTTGGCCATCGCTTATAAAACCCAAAGATCGACAGACATTAGGCCACGTTGGGTTTAAACAAGAGCTGTTATACCTTCCTTATACGGAGTAGATGAGGAGTCATTAAGTGATGAGAGAAGGCTGGTAGGAGTAGGGTACCTACCTGCAGCGTCCCCCTCACAGAAGTGGATTTGCTTCCCCCACACAATCAAGTTATTCCCCATGGGGGTTAATCCGCCGTTCAAAAACAAGCTTGATCGACACACTTTCGGCCCATGCCACCTCATCCCTGCCAATGATCGTCCAGGGGTGTCATTTGTCGGGCCGGCAAGAAAGCACGATGTAACACTGGCCCTTGCAACTGGATTCCTCTGACGCTTAGAGGTGTGATTAAGGTGTCATCCCAGCTTCCATTCATTCACCTTCCAGAAACCCGCTAGCAGACACATCGCTTACTAGCGTCTGTATTGCTTCCAGCCGAAGCGTTGCGTTGCATTGCGAGAGGGTCACTATAGTACCATGACGGCTCGGAAATCGGCTAGTCCACATGTGGTATGTTGGGAGTCCCGTGCATTCCGTGAGATCGCTGTTATTACTCCGTAATCCGTACTTCCTTAGACAATAGCCTAAGCCCTGTCTAAGTTCAAGCCTGTTCTGTCCTTCCATGCATATTCCATTTCCACCATTGGGCCTGACATCCTTGCGTGCTGATCGTCATTTCCCGTTTGACCTGACCTATTGTATTGGAGAACACAACAAGTGGAACTCCCGCAGTGGACCGTTTGCCCTATCACAGTGTCCCTCAGGTAGGCCCGGCGGCCCGGAGTTGTTGCCCATGTCCGCGCTCGTTTAGACTCGGCTAATGCAATAAGCGCATGGTCAAGACTCAACGGGCGACTCTGAGTGACGAATCTCCAAGCTTGAGCAAACAGTTGATCCGTGCTTCACCTCGTTTGCGAGAATTGTCAAAGCTCTGTTAGAATCATGGCATGTTAAAAACGACCAGGTTTTGAGGGAATTCCGGTCCGACAAGGATCATCTTCCGTGGATCTTACCCACTTCGAGTCATCCGATAATACTGTATGGATGGCTTTGGCTCTACGTAGCACCCGCCATATCCCCGACAATGCATGCGCGGAACGTCTTGTGCTGTGCTTTTAGATTAGCTCTAGCTCACTAGACCCTAATGACTGTTCTCCGCATGCCCTTCTCCGCAACTCTATCAGAAAGTTGGTGTTTGCCAATGTACTCCAGACTCATACGCACATTCAGTTCAGGCCATGGCGCCAAAGTGATAGTACTCCGAGATTGCGACTTGTGAGCTTTGCACTTGAGATATAAAGGCTTTCGTAGAACCGCACTTAATGAAGGAATGATCAGGACAAGTCCAGCAGTTGCCCAGATCTGATTGTCTCTATCCCTCCCCTCTACTTCCCCCTCAAGTCATTATGATCTATTCAGCTCTTCTCCCACTAGCCGCCACATTGGTCGCTGGAGCTTCGCTCCCTCAATTCAAGAATTGTCATGCCAAGAGTTATCCAGGCCCTGAAAACCCGGGTTTCGAGACTGGCGATCTCAAAGGCTGGAAGGTTATCAGTGGCACTGCGTTCGGCAAGGACTCCATCTCCAGTGATGCATCCTACTGGGATGGTCCCTTTCACCAAGATGGCAAAAGATTTCTTCTCGGCACCAAGCAGGCTGGTGAGGAAGCCGTTGGCGAACTCAAGTCAAGCACCTTTAGGGCCAGCTCTGCCCTGAGTTTTCTGATTGGAGGAGGCTACGACCCTGATCACCTCTACGTTGCTCTTGTGCGCGACTCAGACGGAAAGCCCCTTCTGAAGCAGACAGCCATCAACGATGAGGCTCTCATTCGTGTCACCTGGGACACAAGCAAGTGGCAGGGTCAGAAGGTACACATCCTCGTGCACGACAGCAGCACGGCAAAGTCCTGGGGCCACATCAACATCGATGATATCCGCGTTGGCTGCCATGCTCTTGGAGACGGCAAAGGCCTCTCGTTTAACATCCTCGGTCAGGCAAACCAAGTCCCTCAGAGCTACTCCGCTTGCTCCTCCTACGCTGCCGACCCCATCAGACCCCAATACCACTACACGCCTTACCAGGGGTGGATCAACGACCCCGCAGGTCTGGCTGAGTTCCATGGGGCTCATCACCTCTTCAGTCAATATAACCCAGGGGCTCCGCTATGGGGTCCGATGCATTGGGCACACGCCAAGAGCACTGATGCGGTTCACTGGCGCGAACAACCGGTTGCTTTGTATCCTGCTAAA
Organism: Fusarium humuli; assembly: GCA_004366955.1. NCBI lineage: Eukaryota > Fungi > Ascomycota > Sordariomycetes > Hypocreales > Nectriaceae > Fusarium > Fusarium humuli. The sequence goes on along the minus strand of QHKN01000217.1, from coordinate 13,380 downwards.
GTGAGCAATTCGAGTGATGACTCTGGTCGCTTTACTGGGAGCGGAGTTGTCGACAAGAAGAAGAACGAGCTGCGGCTTATCTTGACGGATTATATCAACCTCGCTTATCATCCTGGTGCAGTCCAGGAGAGTGTTATTATGGCAACAAGCAAAGATGGAAAGAAGTTTGACCTTGCCAAGGAACCCATTGTCTCGGGCCCTCCCAAAGGAGAAGATCCATTTTTCCGAGACCCCAAGGTCTTCCACGATCCCACAGACAACAAGTGGAAGATGGCTGTTGGCGCCACAAACGGCGAAAGTGGCCAAGTCCAGCTGTACGAATCCCACGACCTCGATTCGTGGTCTCACGTCGGCGTTCTGTATACCGGCGATGGCAGCACTGGAAAGCTATGGGAGTGCCCCAACTTCTTCCCGCTGGGAGACAAATGGGTTCTCTTTTATGGCGGCAATGGACTTGGCTACTACGAGACTGGCACGTATAACGGAAAAACTTTCAAGAGCGAGAAGCGCGGCCTTGTTGATGCGGGCCCTTCTAGCTATGCTATGCAGTGGTACCAGGACGAAGCAGGTCGTGATTTAGCCATTACCTGGATGGCGAACTGGCCTAGTCCCAAGTGGCCAAGCCGCGTGAACGGATGGGCTGGGCAGCAGTCAATCACCCGCGAGATGTTCATCCGCAAGGATGGTGGTTTGGGTCAACGTCCGATTCCAGAGCTGAAGACCCTTGCATCTGGCCGGACTAAGAGGATAGGAGCGACAAAGGTTACTCGGAAGGGTCTCCATGTTGGTAGCTCCAACAGCGCTAGGCTCACCCTTGACTTCGATCTCGCTTCTTCAGATGCCACGTTCTTCGCCCTCTCGCTCTTCAAGTCGGCTGGTGAATCTGTCGTGCTGACATTCGACAAGAAGGCTGGAAGTCTCACCCTTGACACTACCAATGCTGGTTATGGGCAGGCGGGCAAGTGGAAGGCGTTGGTTGATATTGCTGATGGCAAAAAGTTCACTCTGGACATCTTTCTTGATAAGTCTGTGCTTGAGATTTTCGCCAGCGATGGGACGGTGTTTTCGGCTACTGTCTTTCCAAGGTATCAAGAATCGCAGGACATTAGCTTAGTCGCCAGTGGTGGTGCTTTGGCAGTGAAGTCAATTGCGCTTACGCCACTCGGCTCCAGCTGGTGCTGATTGACCCAGTTCTGGGCTGTTGGGAAAGGGTGGCGTGGTTTCGTCTGACCCTTGTACATGGTACCATAAGTAGAAACAATGCCGCTTTGAATGGGCTCTCTCTCCTACAAGTAATCTCGCGGAACATGTGCAACGAGTGGAGTGGCGCTACTCGATTTGATTTGATTCGTCTTGTGCGATGTGATGAGGCGTGACGAATGCTTACTGTTCTCCTCGGCTGGTTTAGTCTTCCCAGGTTGGCCGTTGACCCGTGGACCTGTCACCCGGAAACTACAAAGAACAAACAAATGGTACGTACCCCCCTACTCCGTACTTGTTGCGATTGGTTACCGTAACAGCGCTATAAGGCTTCTATAAGCAGCTGTAAGCACCACTGTAATTGCTCACATAGTGATTATAGCCCAATCTTTTGCCCTGTGGCTTAACGGCTTGTGCAACCATTACAGTACTCCGTCGTAGTGTTGCATTGGGTGTCCCCGCGACAATGGACAAGCTGCATGCACCATGCACCCCTGAGGCCCAGCTCAGGCTAGCCCCGTGGGGATGAGCAGATTAGTGGCCTGCTTAGACCTGCTTGGACCTGCACGTCGACGAACCCACTGGAGACTAGTGGTTCAACAAAGGCGGGGTAAAGCAATGTTTTGCTCCCTGTTGATCTCTATTAATACTGTCTCATCTCCACACTGAGCCATTCTCTCATTTCTTATCGTTCCGTTACCCACAGAACCACTGTCTTGTTCATCCATGCCTTAGCCTGCTGTGTCACCATGTCAGTCCTTGGGGCATGGCCCTCGAGCCCAGCGAAACTCACCCTGGAGGCTTGGTCGCAGGGCTGTATGATTGGGGCTTTGATCATTATGATTGGTATCACCTTAGCTAATATGCGGCGCGGCGTGTTGCTGCATAAGCTTATCTTGATCGAGGTGAGCATTTCTGTCGCTACCGCGTTAATACATAAGCATAACCATCTCACACATTTTGTAAGCTCCTTCTGGCCACGCCAAACGGCTTCTTTACCTTTTTTGACCCTCCGACCTGGGGATGGTATCTTTCCTCGACTGCCATTTTCCTCATCATCTCGTGGAATCTTCACAACGTCATCGCCTGGATAAAGAATAAGCCCTTCCTCTCTAAGCAAAATAACGCCATATATATCGGCACTATTATACTAGTTCAGCCCTACTGGGTCCTCGAGATCTATGCCAACTTTATCTACTTTAATACTCCCGATAAACACCTTTTCCGCTCAATCCGACCTCTTGAGGCTGTCTGCCGGTAAGCATCACTACCCAGAGACACTCGGCAATTCAACTGATGAAAGTTAGTGATCCTTGGTGGATTTTTACAGCCATTAACCTTTTCTGGAATATTAAATACCGTTATGAGTTTAAGCCTCTAGAAATTATCCGCATATCCCCCCGTTTCGGTCTTTTGCTCTTAAGCATGTCTCTCAGTATTATCTTTATCACTGTTGATCTTCTCTCCGTTACTCCCGTTATCCCGATCGGCGTTATCAATCCCTTCTGGAAGTTTGCATTTATCTTTAAATGCTTTACCGATACTATCGTCCTGGACGACTTCAAAACCGCACTAGATAAGCTGAGTCGACACAAGATGGATCAGAATTATCCGCTTCCTTTTAGTAGACCTAGCAGCAGTCATATGCAGAATCAGATGCAGACCCAGATGCCAAGGCGAAGCATGGGAGATTTCGATGAAATCTGCCGGCTTGAAAGCGTACACGTGACAGTTGAGCATTTGGAAAGGGCGGACGATCCTGTGATTCGTGCTCCAGCACGGGCAGTAAGGACCTCCAACACTGGGATTGTAGAGAGAACGTACTGAAGAGCTAGTACGGTTCTGTTCCCTATGTCTGGGCAACAATAACGAGTATGAATTGATATCTATAAAGTTGTTAATATACGAGGGGTCTTATGTGCTAATCCGTTTCACATGATGGTCTTTGCTGATTGTACCAGCCGCTACTTATGTTCTCCCGTAGAGGCGGCCAAAAAACTGCGAGGTCTATCTCCATGGGCCTAATTGGACGTATTAGAAGTCAGCAGCGATTTTCAAACAGAGCCTACCGTATCCTGGCTTCCGCTTGGGTAAAGTCTTCTCATACTTTTCAGAGTCTTCACATAAATTTGGTAGTCTTTATATAATTTTAAAGACTCTACACAATCTTAGAAGATTTTTAAATAACATGGAGGAGCGTTAAGTGGTAGCATATGGCTAGTGATTTCCGTTGAGATAATTTCATTTCATGGCGGGATTCGGAATCTGTGTTGTACAAATACCTAGAAATTATTCTTACAACCAGCGTGACTAAACGACGCCAATGTCAAACTTCCCTTATCCGACACAAGTTGAATGCCACGCGCCGCTTTATTGGGATAAATTAGCCCCGATAGCACGGCCACACCGCCATTCACGAATACCTCCACTGAATTCCAATCCACATATATCACCAGCTCGACCGTATTCGTTCCTGAAGGATTCGGTGCCGTCCGAAAAGCGTCGTACGCCTTCTTCGGGCCCTCCGCAAGGGAGTCCGTCGCAGAACCGTCCGAGTCTCTGACCAGAAACCCTTCGGAATTCACGAAGTTGTAACCGACGGTCGTGCTAAAAGACCCGTCGGATTTGATGCGAAAGCGGACTTCGTTGCCGCTGTCGCCGTCATTCTTGGAGATCGTGGCGCGGATGACGTACGCACCTTCCGCAAGGTTGCTTGGGAGAGATGCAGTCGCGGGATCCGTTGTGATGGTCTTCCCGCTCACGGAGCTGGGAGATTCGACGGTTTCACACCCTCCTATTGGGCTGCTGACCAAGGTGGAAGAACCATTGACAGTCTTGAGCTTGATCTCCCGAACCAGACTGGTCTGGCCAGCGAAGTCTCCGTAATAAGGCAGCGTCGCTGCGTAGTCCCAGTTATTCATCCAAGCAATGGCGTAGCGACTGCCGTATCTGTCTTTCGGATCCTCCCAGCTGACCGTGGCGTAGAAGTCAGGCCCGTCATCCATCCATTGCGGGAAGCTGTTCGTGGCGGCGAAGCCTTTGCCGTCCCATTTTCCGGTCCAATATGCGGTTCCTGTCGTCCTACCGTAGCGGTAGCCGTTCGCGCCCATGGCAAGAACCCAGGTGCGCTTTGTGGTGTCTCCGTCTAGGTCGATCTGATATAAATCTGGGCACTCGAGGGTTCCCAGGTCTACATTGGCGTCCCCAGGTACGAAGTCAGACGTATGCGCCCAGGTCTTAAGATCTTTGGAGGTGTAGAAACCAATCTTGTTACCCTCGGCGAGTGACATAGCCCAATGCCCCGCTTCGTCATCCCAGAAGATCTTGGGATCTCGAAACGCGGGCTTGGTACTCGGGCTCGGGTTTGGCATTACAGGATTGCCCTCATAAGGGGTAAAGCTATACCCATTGTCGGTGGAATAGAAAAGAGACTGCTGTTGCACCCCATTTGCCATCTGTGTGAGGATGGCCACGACGGTATTCTTGCCAAAGCTAGCCGTGTTCTCCGTGTCGATCACGGCGCTGCCGGTTTCAATATCTCCGAGGATTTTGCCGCTGGGAGGATTCGGTTTGTATTTCTCGATAGCTACGCCCCGGCGAGTCCAGGATACCATGTCGGTACTCGTGATGTGGTACCATTCCGTCCCCCCTGCACCGGGGTTTGAGGTGTCCCAGTTGGAGTTGTATAAGTAGTAGAGATGCCATTCATCCCCGAGGAAGAACGGACGTTGAGGGTCATTCATCCATTTCTTCTCGGGGGTGATGTGATAGCTGGGTCGAGTTTGGCTGGCAGCAAGTGGGATTGTACTGGCGTACAAGACGAACGACAGCAATGAAAAGAAGCGGAGCGCCAGCATCTTTGGGAAGAGTTTGAGGAATATCATCATGGTAACGGTGATGGATGTGCTTTCAGATTGTCTTGCTACCTCGCAGAGAAAACAGGGTAAATGTCTTCCCTTTGTCCATGCCTCCAGTCCCCATGAACCAACGCAGTATATATACCCGCCAAATCAGATTGGGCCTGGCACATAACGAGTACGGCCTAACACCAATGAGTGGCAATCATATGACTAGACTAAAAGAACGGCATTCCTTAATCTCCGAAAGCTCATTAATTCTCCTTCCTCACTCACCGACAGAAACACTGCATGATCGTATGTCTGATACACGCCAATGTCTAGGGGCGATATGCGTTATACACCCCGCAATCACTAAACACACTAACTTAGCCAAATAGGCTGACTAGCATGGGAAGAGGGGATCTTAGGTAACTTCGCATAAATACCTCATTTAGTTGCTCTTGAGCGACCGGAAAGCGGTTACTGACTGAACCAATGAGTTGAAGTAAGTACTATGTAAAATGTGGTCACCAGAGCCTCCCCCACATTCTCCACAAAACTCGCCCGACCACTGTGGTGTTTCTTAAATGTAACCCATCTCGAGACACACATACTGTAGACTGCCGTAAACTTCGTCATCAGCACGGGGGTTGCATTTAATCATGGATCTGACTGAAAATGAGGCCCACTCTTTGAGTGATCAGCGATAACCTGGAACAAGGGCAAATTAAATTTTCCGGACAGCTGCCTAAACGCCCCACTTTGTCTTGAATTGGCATGCATCACCACCAGAATACCCTCTTTTGAAGACAAAGCCAAGCATCGTACCCTCCGTTGCTTCGGATCGACGCCCAGCGCCCTTACAATCTCCTCCGTTACAGTATCCATATTGCCAGCGTTGTCCAGTGTCATATACCCCCTTTATCAAGAGTCTCATAACACTGCAGTATCTCTTGGATCTGCGCTGCAATGTTATCCCCTGAGTGCGAAACCCTCAGCTTTGGCGGTGCTACATACTATCCCGTAGTGGGCATGCCGGTTCCTAGAGCGCCAGCCATCGAATGATATATGGATTTTGACCCTACTCAAGTATTACTAGCAGAAACGCATTGCGTTTCCTTCTTTAGACCAATCATCGTGCAGGGCTTTTGGCCCATAGTTCTCCGATGGAAACGCACTGCGTTTCTTCTACCACACTTATGAAATTGGAACCATTGTGTTGAACTTTATCGTGTTGATTTTGAACCTATCATGTGAGTTATAAGCTCTAATTGGCCGAAGATAACCCCAACCCCACATTTGGGGTTAGCCAGAAAGAGGCAGGGATTCCCTCCTACCATTGAATGGACACCCTCAGAATTGAATACCAATTATCGTCCGGCTACCAGTGTCTGGTTAATCAGCCGATGCCCCTTCAGCCATCACTGATTCGTGGTGCTCTACTTTGCCAACCCCAGTTACCAATGACTAAATCAACTCTACTAGAGTTGATTTTATTGACCCTCTTTAAACATAGTAGGGTTGATTATTGCTAAGGTGTTGAGTTGATTTTGCATTATTCCACATACAGGAAGGAGAGTGCTGATCAGAACAGAGGTTTGTTAAAGAACGCCCAGAGATTAGCATAGCACATAAATTGTCTTATCCCATGCATTTGCTTGGGGATCCTCCCATAACGACAGTACAAGCCATATATAACCGATACACTGAACCCTGAGCCACTTGGTTTTCGGGAATCCCTTGTAATATTCAGCCATGAGCAACGTGCATCATAGAGCTCAGCTGAAGGAATCGCTGAGCCGCGACTGGCTAACACTCCAGACCCATGACACAATGGATTCAAAATGGCTGAGGAACCCCGCTTCCATATTACGTCAATTTGTTACGAGCTTTAGCTATTACTACGGCAATTTTGAATTTATTTCCAGGAGATAGGGGTTTAGTATCAACCATTATGACAGATTTGCCAAAATACAAGGCCAACGTTGTGTGGTGGAACAGCTCTTCTATATACATCTGCTGCCCACACTGCGACAAGATCCATCGACATGATTTTGATGGGAACTATCACGCTAAACATCGCCGCGTACCCCATTGCGACGGTCAAGAGTCTTACACGATTTGTTTTCCCTCTGATGGATTCTACGAAATCGAGTGATCTACTGCTGACTAATAAGACATGAGTGATTGATTGGGCCGAGTCAAATTGAGTCTCATTGGCCCAAGTGATGACAAAGAAAGATACTACATCAAAATCGCCACGTCACGTTTTTTCGCGTCTTTCCCCGCTTCGCTCTCAGAATCAACGTCACACACATCGTCAACATCAACAGTTCTCAACATCATCATCCCATTGTTAGCACTATTATAGTCCAAGCACCAGTACACAATGCCGCACTACCTGTCACACGACGAGTATACCTCGGATCAACAGCAGCTCAAAGCCTGGATCCAAGACGAATTCCATCAAGCTGAACGCTCCATCGACACAGTACGTGACGACATAAAATCCCTCGACAATCGAGTTGAGAAGGAGTTCGAAAGCGTACGTCACGAAATCAAATCATTCGACAATCGAGTCCAGACGCAGTTTAAAAGCGTCGGGTATGAATTCGGTCGAATGCACCAGCGGTTTGAGCAAGTCGACCAGCGGTTTGACCGAGTCGAAGCAGACATACAACAGATAAAAGTCGACATCCAGCGCTTTAGTGCGCAGGCGCAAAATAGTAGAATCCGTAACCCTCATGTCCGCGTAAACCCTATTATCACCTTTGATCCCGTCAGTGGACGCATCCGTACGCCTGATCCGACCCTTTTCCCCAAATCCGCTACCGAGTTCTACTCCCTTCGCGAACCTACCACCGCTCACAAGCAGGCCATGCTCGACTACCTCGTCGATTTCTACGACATCACCCATATCGACGTGCCGGAAGACGAACCCCACGATGATGCCTCAACGCGCCCCGAACTCGCCGTTGGCTACCTAGAGTCAATCCTCGGACTGGACGAGAATAACATCATACAATTCCGGGAACGAGCTCGAGCGCTAGATCAACGGGGATGGCAGCCATCTAAACGCGTTCTGGAAAGCCAAGCTTCCTCGCCGCAAGCACAGAAGCAGAAGTTGGACATTCGTACAGCGCCACATCAAGATACTACCGCGTGGCAAGATAAGAGCTCGAGCGGTCTAAGCACCAAACTTGGATGGGACAATAACCCGACGCCCGAGTCTAAGAAGGAGATGAACAGACAAATAAGGGAATACCAGGAGAAGCAGCGGACGGAAAAACTGGAGAGGGCCAGGGAAGAGTGTAGACAGCGGCGGAGAGCTCATGGCAGGAGTTCTTCTGACCCACAAGACTCGAGTTGGAGTGACAGTCCGTTAGAGAAAGGCGCTGAGAAGGACGTGTCAGAAAGAAGCGGGAATTCAGGGTCCAAAACGAACCCTAACACACCACGCCAAAACAGCACTTAGATCACTTCTAAGATATGGGTGTGCGGCATTTATTACATGTCTTTGTAATGATTGATACCCTTCTCTAGTTCCTAGTCCTACAGTATTGAGCACTTGCACCTTCCGGTCCAAAAACAACATGCTCTTTGCAAAGTCTAGGGAGGACCCTCTGAGTACATGGCTCTACCTCATAAGCAGGTGCTCTGTCAGAATTTGGCCGCCTTATGTGTGCATAAGCAATTTCTGGCTCAGCGAATGAAGTACTTGGAAGTACCGCTGCTGCCTGGAGTTCCGGGCCGCGAATCTGGGCAAGTGGAGACAGATAGACAGTGCGAGTCATGAGTACTATGGCTAGCGTCAGTTAGGTAAGTACTTTGAGATACTAGTATACTGTGGTTAATCAGAGTGTACCCAGTGTGAACTTATACTTAAGTAAGATATGTGAGGCTTTTGGTTTTGAAACGAGAGTTATTGTTGGAGAGGAAGGTGCAAGTGCTCAATACTGTACAGTCCAAAATCAATTGTTGTACAATTGATTTAAGTTACTCCACTTTACAGGAGGTAGAATTGATTTTTGACAAGGGGTAGACTTGAATTTCGAAAAATGGACTAGCGTTGGGGTAAACTCGATTTTGACAGGGGGTTGATTTGGATTTCTGATTGGTGCTTGCCTACACGTTCAGGCAAGACAACACTTCAACTGCAGCGCGTCGAGTTTTGACTCCTGTCCATCAGGGTTTGTCATGATGAATGTCGGATCTGGTTAACAATTAATGATTTTTTGGGCTTTTTTTTTTTTTTTTTCAAAATTATTCATCAGACCATCATACTCAAGCCTATAACGGAGATGTATTCACTGTGTCGCCTGTCGACGAGGCGAGCCTTCCCCTTACCCAGTCAGCTAAGCAACTGAAATTAGCAGCACATCCGTCGTCACCTAGCATTGCTGTATCCTCTTGCCTGTATCGGCCGGCTCGGGTGCAGATCAACTGCGCTAGTTATAGGATGTGACGGCCTAGAGCCTTATTTTTGCTGCTGCATTATGATAAGTACCCACGTCAATTCCTTTTGAATAACTCAGTCTACATCTCGGGAGCATCCCAATCCATTCAGAGCCCAGCGACAACAGTTTTCAAAGGACCATTCCTATTCCACCACGCCAATTAACCGCAATCATGAGATTCAGCACCATCCTTTCCTTCTTTGCCACTGCGGCAGCTGCTTTGCTTACTACCAACCCTCCCCCAGGGACTGAAGGTCGTCAACTTGGGACTATCACTCAGAACGATCTTATGAAAATTTTGGCCAAGATCGCCGTTATGTCATCCCATCACGTCAGGTAGATCAAACAACTATCTCGTTTAATCGACCCAGAATCACCTCATTAAACTGCACCCCAAGAAGGATATCGTCGGGATCAGCTGCCGCCTGTTGCGCTGCATTGCCCCAAAATCCTCGTTGTCCTCATCAAGGCAGGTCAGACACGAGAGCACGACCTGGGAATACTTCTCGCCCATCGCCTGCGGGAGCCTTTCTTTGGCGAGATGCTCCATGTCTTCCTTGGCCCCAAGGATCATACGCCTGGTGTCCATGTTTCTATCTGAAGCAGTACCTCCAGGACGCATTACCCTGGCCACAAAGTCACCGATGGGCCCGCCGGGGCTGGGTCTGTCGGATGAGTAGTCAACAAATGACTCCCATAGACCAACTTCGAGTAGGCAGACGCCAAGGCTGTATATGTCGTGCTGCATGCGATAAGAATCCTCTGGATACTCTCCCTGCCGGGTTGGGTGCCGATAGAGGTCGCGATACCAGGCACCATCTCCCTGTAGGCTCGTAGCGCCACTAGCAGAGCGGAAGTGGTCAAAGCCCAAGAGGAACGTGGCGCTGCAGGAGGATTCGAGGTCCTCGAGTAGCAGGACGGATTCGGGGTTGATATTCTTATGAACAAATTTGAATGTATGGACATAAGTGACAGACTTGGCCAGCTCCCGCGCGATGCGTACACGACGGGTAACGGAGAGATCTGTACCACTACGTCCTGGGTATAAAATGAGAGTTTGACGCAAGCTTTGTGGTGTCCCCATACCATCTGGAATGCGGAAAATCAAATTGAAGGAGAGGGTACGAGAAGGCTGACGAGGATCAGTGACTTGCATGACGCCCTTACAGTTGAGGAGACCAAAGGCTAGCGGATCAGCACATGACAGTTTCTGGGCTAGCCTGCGGATGTCGTCTGTCATAGCTTCCTGCATTCCAGATTTACATGGGCGTGACTCAACGATATACCAGCAGTCGCCGCGGCGGGCTGCTTTGGTATTGGTATAGGGTATGGGCCAATACTCGAAATGAGCGGAGGGGAGGAAGATGGGCTTTTGAGGGCTATCGGTGCGGAGCGCAATCCTTATCCCGTTGGCTAAAGACAATGGTGAGGCAGTTTGGTGCAATCCGGTGGCAAGGGGCAACCTGGGTGGGCGGTGTTGAGGCAGTTGTCTCGATTGTATTCCTTCAGGACTAGACGGCGACATTGCAGGGTTGGGCGAAAGGGGCCGTGGTGATGAGGGTCGGGCCCTACCTGGATGTGGTTGCAGTGAGTCTTGGTTTTGCATCATCGCCCGACGAAGGTGCTCGTCGATAAGGGGACTTCCCATGCGCATAATGAGAAACCATGAAGGATCGAACCGACGCTGCCACTCCTCAAGATCCCGGATTACTGTGTCGAGAGTGGCTTTGACGAAAGCGTATCTTCCTCTCCGAACTCCCCTGGCGAATCCCAAGAAGCCCGGTCTCGGCTCCACACCATTCTTGTTATTCTTTGCAAGGACACCTTCAAGGCTAGTGACAGCTGATGATAACTTGGTTGCGAGGATCCGAAGAACACTCTCCAGAACGCGGTGATGTTCGGGGTCGATGATGGGCGTGAGAGGTTGGAGGAAGTTAACCTGGATCCGTGTCCGGGTCCAGCAGTTTTCGACAAGGGCTATCCGCTCTTCCACCTCGTTGTTAGCGGCCCTATAATCTTTAATCTTCTCTGTGATATACAGGACGCATCTAAGCCTATTAATATGGGCAATCCACATCAATGATAAAGAGTATGACTTCTGAGCTACGTAAATAGGCGCGGGCCTTGCCATGGTAGGGAGTAGGGAAGGAAATGAGATGTTTTGTCTAAGGGGAAGGAGCATAGGATCACGCATACCTTGCACAGACTTCAATGCTTGTTACGATGGCGCCTGGCTCCATCATTTGGCATAATTGGAATAGTTATTGGCTATAAGTGACGAGCCTTTCGTGGTCAAGGAGATGAAGGGCTGGGACATTTTGGGGAATATATTGCTTGAGCCTCCCTCCCTTGTTGGCTGTCGGCCTGAGGCAGTGTTGGCAGGTCCAGTGGGAGTAAATGTAGGTTGGATGTTGCCAGGGCGCTAATGGCGGAGTGGCTTCCAAGGGTGGCTGAGTGGTGGTGCTCGCGTAAGTCGGTAGAGGACCAGCAGACGGCCCCTACTCAACAGGCACGGGCTCATTTAGCAAAAAGGCATCATTCAGTAACGAACTCGGCAATTCCTTCATATTTGCACTCGATTGTCTCGCAAAACTGAGACGGGTCATTTCTGGCTGACAGCAAGCGGCTTCGCTCATCTGATATGATCAGCGAAAAGCGGCTACAATAGTGGCTGTTGTATGTTTCGCCCGATCGTCAGCCATCAGCAACGATCAGCTAAAATAGCTTGTTTTCCAGTGAACGTAAAGAGGAATAGATGGAGAATGGATTTATATTGTACCGGATGTAGCTAGGATTTCGTTGCGCGCGTCGACACTGACACGTATTACGGAACGGCCTCCTTGAGTTGTACATAGATTATTGCGATTGTACTCATTCCGTGGCGTAGGCCTGCCACTAAAGACAGGTATGGGCACCATATGAAAAGTTTATCTGCAGATGATGCATGTGAGGGTCATATAGGAACAGTGGCGCAACCAAATGCTCCGAGATTCGGCGGAGCCTTGAGAAGGCTGTCACTCGCATTCCTCGTCAATATTCAGAGTGAACACTTGCAAGGCGCAATGCCTTTCACCATATGCCAGACAGCGGGGCCGACGGTGGTAACTCAGACGAGCGCCATGTCATCTCAAAGTAATTGTCTTTCCATATAACGCGGAAGGTGGGTGCCCTAATGGCCACTTTTCGGTAGCTAAGGAATGAACGAATCAAATGAAAAGCACAACAATCTGTTTTACGGGGCAATTCAATCCAGCTAGCCAACCAACCAACTATAACAAGGCGCCGATGCTATGGTAAATGCCGGCTTCTCGCCACCATCGTTGTCCAGTATTGAGCATCACATCGCTAAATTTAGGGCGGATTGGGGTCCATTGCGGGAAGTTCCGAAGCGGAGTCGAGATAATTTCTCTTGGCATCATAACGTCTTGTAAATAATGACTTCCATGGTGGATGTCGAAATGAAAGATCTGATGCGGCCCGCCGCCCACACGAGAAAGATGCTCCAAATCATGTCTCACCAGCTCGGCCACCGTTGACTTGAAGCTGACGAGAAAAGCCTTTTGGGTAAACATCTTTCGTCGCCACATTTACCGGCCTGATGGGTGATTTGTCTATCGTTAGCTACATTTCGTCGAGTGCTCCATTCAGCCATCATCGGAATGAATGAATGAATGAATTTATTCCGCCCGGGAGGATACGCCTCATAGGGCCCACAACATTAAGTCTCGTTACATTCTTTTCCGACTTCTAGCCCTATAACCCTCAAACATCACAATCCCTACTCCTCGCCACATTTCCCAGCCTCGCTTGTCCCTGCGACAGGCCTGCTTGAAGGCCAAATTCTCCAAGTGTTCAGCGTCCTATCTTCAGCGGCTGAAGCCTGG
>QHKN01000216.1:0-14547 GCA_004366955.1 Fusarium humuli | reverse complement strand
GTGACGCTTCGGGAGGGAGCGTCAACGGCAGAGGCAGGGGCAGGGGCAGGTGCTGGAGCAGATGGGGGAGGTACTTCAGCGAACAGGTTGCCATTGTAAATACCATGCTGCTGCTCCCAAACAGCCATGGCATCGTCAAAGTAGGACATGTTTGTAAGGAAGAAGCTAGACAGTCCTTGTAGATGGAAAGAATCTGATGAAGAGGGCAGATGAATATGTGAAAGCTTTAGACAAATTGTCTAAAGAGTATAGATGAATGCGGGATGGGTTGAATTAATGTCCTATGACTTGGACAAGTATCTGTAGAGGGTAGACGAACGTGTGACTCTTACTTGAGATGTCGGGATAGGTATAAGAGAAGAATAAAGAAGAAGGGCTGATTGATTGATGGAAAGGGGCTTGCCGTGCGAAGAGTGATAGGTGGATGTGGATGGATGTGGATGAATCTGCCAATCAGAAAATCCATCATCACGATGGGGAAGGACGGGTTTTATAGACCAGAACATCAAACTTAAATCTGTAAATGTCAATATCCTCTTCGGTCTTTCGTTTCACAAGGTTCAATATCGTGAAATCTCTTCTGGGATAGTACGTAGTTGAGGCCATTCTTCTCAAATGTAAATACTGATATCAGGTAACGATGACTCAATTCTATAATATAGCATTTGTCTATCACTATGAATACACTTTTGTTCCTTTAGGATTTTCACTTGGGCCCGATCTAGTCCCCTCGTTTGTCCTTTTGATGGAACAAGATTCTTCAATTTTCTGCCCTGCCTAATCTAACAAGACGTCAATGGTCTAGAAGTGGCTCAGTCTATCCTTTAGAATTTTCATGTATTCCCTCTTCTCCCCTTGTGATGAAGCAGAGTTTTTCAAACTTCTACACCGTGTTCCCATCCACCACGACATGAGCCTTCTTCTCGCCCTGGCTGTAATACCGTACAGCAATACAAAGTGTTCTGACCAGCAACTGACAATTCTGCACATAAGGCCCCGTAAAGTAAATGTCCGGATTCCCATGGATTCGACTATGCAGCGTCGCAAGCTGTCCAATATTATTGAACACGGCGAATACAAGCGAGTGACAAATGTCTGCGTCAGAAAAGGTTTTCGAATCGGCACCATGCTCACCCTCGGTTGCTGGGCGATGCTCCAGACTGAAAGCTTTGCAAAAGGTAGATGCGACCGCGGTCATTTTCATCCCAATTCTATTGTAGTCCATGCCGTAAATGTCGCCGATGAGTTTATCCACGTTTGCATTGTTTCCTTTTTCTGCCTGGCTGAGCATGTCCTCGTAGGTTCGTGCCCTGGTGAGCAGAGTTAGAAGACCGCAGAGTGCTGAGCCGCCAAAGGAAGAGCCGGAGATGCGTTTTGTTTCGGTTTCTGAGACTTGGAAAAAGGACACGCCTGAGCCGATGTTGACGAGGAGATATGGGTGTGATTTTGGTGGTGTTGATGGGACGATTGTTTCGTCGATGAATGTGTAGATCTCACTGCTGGTACCAGGAATTGGAGGACGATTGTCTATCTATCATGTGAGTGTTTATACAAGGTGGTGAGTAAGGAAGGCGTACCGTGACTTGACCCATCTATCCCATCTGATATTTGCGCAGCATCCATAGGAGTTATTAGATACTGCAGAGCATCCTGCATCTGCTCCTGATTAGACTCCATACCTACTCTATCTAATGTTTGTCGCGATGTCGTTGAAGAAAGTTGAATGCGGTGACAAAAAGAGGTTAGTGCGGCTTGTAAAGGGGGGGATGAAGTTGCCAAATTTTCTGTGGGGAACCGTCACGTTTTACGGGGTACATCGGGCAGATCCGCATTAAGGGTCATCGTCTACAATAACGTTCAGCCCTGTCAAGCAACAGCCAGTTGAATGAGTTTTTTACGTGAGGTGGGGAAATGTTTCATGTCAGGATGTGCAAAGTTTCTTTGCGATAGAAACTTACTTTGCGAAAACCTACTTTGCGCAGGTGACTTTGCAATGTTGCGGGCGCACTCCTACCTTCTTTGTGACCGGAAGCTTCTGGACGGTGAGATTGTGATCGATGCCTAAAGCGATATTGAGACGACGAGATCTCTTTTACGGGCATGTTTTTGTGTGCAAATATCACGTGGTGAAGTGTATCGCTACCAACGACATCTGTTACCAATAATCCATTAATCCATCGCAGGGTATCATCCATAGTGCAAGAGACTGCCAACTATACACTTCAAAGCTGCCTCTTTCATCCATCCATTTAGGCAGGCACGGTCATTCCCTCATTAGCCTTATATCCCTCCGTAGAACCAGCTTGTGCCTCCCGATACTCAGCTTCCTTATCCTGCTGAATCAAATCACAGCATCCACAACAACAAGCCGTAGCAAGATCAACAAGACAACTTCCCTGCAGATTGTACTTTTCCCTCAGATTGGCGCGCTGAAGAGCAATAGGGATCCAGTGAAGACCAAAGCAAGTTGAGCCCCAGAACATGAGGCACTGTGAATATGTTAGCAACCGATATCTTTCTGCTGTTTTGTTGGGTAGAGGACATACAGAAGTATTAACAGGTTCATAACCCTCCAGATTCCCACCCTTTCGAAGCCGATGATGTGTCTTTCCAAAGGTCACGCAGGGAACGCAGCATGTTATAGCGCAGAGATCGATGGGGCTGAAACAGCTGAAGAGGCTGTTTTGCCATGATTGAGATGTTGGGGGAGACTTGGAGTTGACGTGCTCTTTTGGACGGGTGAGGACGTCGTTGAAACGGTCTTTCCATTCATTGAGATCATTGTGGTCGATGGGACCGTTGTTGGGAGCTGGAGTAGCCATTGAGTCTGTGTAGGGGTATGTTTGGTGGAGTTAAGACGATGTGATGGAGTGAGATTCAGTGTGTATAGAACTTTATTTAGCAGGAATGGTGTTGATGGTGAGATGGGAAACTGGTCAAGACAAAGCGAAACAGACAACGAGGGTCCAGCTCTTTTATCCTCTCAGAGCCAGGTATCAGCCCAAGCTCATCACATTCCGTATGTTCAGCTCAGCTCAAGGGCCAGACTAACTGCCTGATACTAGCGTCTTGATCAACACGCCGTATCCCCAATGCATCCCACGAAATTACAGAGGCGCGGAACATCCAATCATACCCACATCATGCGGAACGGCTTTTCAGCCCTGCGGCAGGGGAAATGGCATCTCATTCGGCACTTGGGCTCAGCTGTTCTGACATGGCAAACTGAAGCGCCACCAATTTGCGGTACGTAGTATTTGGGGTAGGTCGTTGGACGTTGTCGTTGGAGTTGGAGATGATATGTTTACATGGTAATAAGCTTTGCACGGTAGTATGACTTGTCATCTTCTCTTTGGTCATGACGAAATCTTCACAACGGTTTTGATACATGTACAACTTCATGAGAGATGCCAAGATGATGGTTAAATTAACCGCTTCCTGAAACACGCTACTCTCGGTAGATGGCTGTCGCGCTTTCATTCCGCTGCGGCTGAGAGTCGGCAATTGCCTCAAGTAGTTTAAACAATGGTCAATGTAATTAAACGTGAGTCACAGCTGTCAACTTCGCATCACAATGTCATAAACGAATCGCGGAATGTTATCGTGAGGTAGGCGAATTGTTTCAAGCGGGATTCATCCCGAAAATTCTATCATTCGCTGTTTATCTTAATCTAGTCCTGAATCGTAATAGGCTAATATTCTCGC
This sequence comes from Fusarium humuli, assembly GCA_004366955.1. Lineage (NCBI taxonomy): Eukaryota > Fungi > Ascomycota > Sordariomycetes > Hypocreales > Nectriaceae > Fusarium > Fusarium humuli. The sequence continues at coordinate 10,842 of QHKN01000216.1, read as the reverse complement.
TGATTGATCTTGCCAGCAAGTCTTTAAGCCTGTGTATGTGTGTTGCTTGTATATATGTGTTGCTTCGTGAAATATGCATTAAGTGTAGTATCGTGATGTCGCTGAAACGCCCGCGTTTCGAATGGATTGTTTAATCTTCTAGCCAAGTGCTATAGATCATATTTGTCATAGTCTGTCAACGCATGTTAACATCAATAATCTGAGTAATCGGGAAGGAAGGGTTAATTACCTTTTCACTTTGTGTTGTGCTGTATGATGAAGTAAGTCTTCGATCAAAAGACCGTGTCTGTGGCTTGAGCGTCGTTCGAACACCGCCTACCACAACTGTGGCGCTACCGACTGTCAAGAGAAGAGGGACAATCCTGGTTTGTTAGTATTGATAGCAAAGATAAGATAAGGGAGCTTACTTTTCGACGGGCATGGCTCTTAGGATGGGTTGCATATTGGATGATTTAACCAGTGATGTGATCAATTGATGTAGTGAATTACTGCAGATGTGAATGACTCCAAATCCAAACAAGAGATGTCTTTATTTATTATATATATCATGTCTGTATCTTGCATTGTTTTCATGGCGTGGTGGACGGCGTTTCGAGGCCGTTGGGTGGTCCCATGAGAGTGAAAATTGGCCGGAACCCCTGGTCGGGATCTTCCGGAGGCTGAGAATCGGCACATCGTCCACAAAAAACCACAAGATGTCCCAATCCAGAATCTCATCATGGCCCGACAATTGAAACTTCTATTATTGAATATTACTTTTTTCTGGGTCCTTTTTCGATTGCCGATAAGAAGCCGTGTTACGCGCAATATTTATTCGAGATGTCAGGTCATTGAATTAGGGAACGCGTGTGCTGAGTTTCAGTGAAGCTACACTGAAGCTATCCACTGAAGATGCCATGCGTAAAAACGAAACAGTGAGACGAAACAACGGCATTGTTATTCCCATACATATACACTGTTTCAATACTCAAATATCATCTAAATTCCCTTCTTTTCAGACGACAATCTCATTAAATGGCATGTATATGATTCCAACTTCGTATCGCGTAAACCCTTGTCTCAATAAATTTTCCAATACCCAAAAAACCATCTGATGCTCAATGCGGCGTCTGCCGAAGCAAGGAAATTTAACTGGATCGTAATCCGATCTGATCGCACATCAGGCAACGTCTTGGCTTTAGATTCACCGTTCTTTGACCCTCAATAGATAAGGCCCGAATGTTTCTTATCGTGTTGCAAGTTTTGTCATGATTCGATGATTACAGAATGTCATGCAACGCTGAGTATGAGTGGCAATAATTGCCACAACATCATGCAGTCAATCATTTATTCCCTTTTGCTGTGTTTGTATAGCTTCACTTGCAATTTTTATTGTTGGTGATGGTGTTGAGAGACTTGGCACCGCCAGCCACTAAACCGCGCAAGCTCGTGACGTCATGCCAAGTCTTGGAGTCAATGATATTTCTCCCTTGAAAGATATATAGACCAAACAAAACATCATCCACACACATCCTAGACTATCTCTATCTCAAATATCTTCATCATGCCGTGGAAAGACCATCTTAAACGTCTCAAGAATGAATTCGAAAACCTAGTCGGTGAGCCAAAAGCTCAGGACCAAGACCAGCAGAATCCCCATCAATATCCTCCACCGCCTCCTGTACCTGCCCATCCACCCCAACCTCAGGAACAAGGCCACGTCTACTGGCAGCCCCAATTCCGCCCCGATGCTCCCGTTTCCGCTGAGTGGGACGCAAAGATCGGTAACGGCCCGGATGGCTGGGGTAATCAGGAGCTACAGTACTACACCGCCGATCAACAAAACGCCTTCCAGTAAGTGCCCCTCCCTCAACATCACGAATATTACTGATATTTGTAGCACTCCTGATGGAAAGCTTGTTTTAAGAGCCATCGCAAAGAATGGCGAGTCTGACCATGAGAAGCGGTATACCTCTGCTCGACTCGTAAGTCGTCAGACGCTATCTAGGGATCAGGGTGTGCTCACCGCCTACCTCACCTCACCCTGCGCAAGCGGCATCTGGCCTGCATTCTGGCTTCTTCCGCAGGAGCCCTTTTCCTGGCCCACAGACGGCGAAGTCGACATAGCGGAGACGTGGAACGGTGATATGGAGAATCACTCTTGTCTCCACTGGGGACAGCACCATGAGCCGGACAAGCATCGCGTGCTTGGCACCAAGATTCCCGACATGCAGCATCGGCCTGTGCGGTACGACCTTGCGTGGCTTCAGCAGGGAGGTCAAGGAAGAATGATCTGGTACATTGATGGAAGACCGGTGATGAAGGGGGATATTCCTGAGGGGACGAGGCCGATGAGGGATATGAATATTCTTTTGAATGTTGCTATGGGTGGGAATGTTTGTGGGGGTCAGACGCCTTCTGATGGATACTATGATTTTGTTGTGCATAGTTTGTATATGGGGAGTGAGCCCGAGTATGGTGGTTGGCATAGATTTGAGAATGATTGGAATGCTGCTCCTATGGGCAATACTTACTAGGTTGGATAGCAACAATACGACAGAGTAGTCTATGTATTGTTTGGTCGGTTTCATATTTTTTTGTTGTTGTTGATGAACTGAGGGATCAGCTCATACTGCAGACAAATCAGCAGATGCACAACACATGCATGACATACTGTGATATAGATTGAGATCTATATCGACTGATGCTTTGTTGTACAAGAGTCCCAACTGATAGCGGTTGTTATCAAGATAAGATACCATAGCGATAAGAATGGCGATAAGATAAGGGTACTTGACCAAACCTTGGAAAGCACGACTAAGAACAATATTTGTGCTGTGAATGAAACAGGTATAATCAGACTTGCATACTTCTATAGTCGTGTGTTTAACTCAAAATTCATCCATTTGTGTTAACTTTCTGTTGGAATCCTGGTACTACCATCTGGTTTATTGACGACTTATCGTGCTGTTCAAGAGAATTGTGGTGACGAAATGGAAGAAGACTACGAAGCACGACTAGAGCACAACGTGCCGCCACAGTCTATTTTAAAAACTTCCTTTCTATCTCAGTGATGACCGTAGAACACTAAGTTATAGTAAACACGAAGTTCAAGATAGGAATGGCCTTAGTTGGACGCGTTCCTTGACAATTCTTGAGTACTAAACCGCGTCACTTACCCTGAACCCAAAATGCTCCGGACAGCGATGACTAACAGAAATTACCCCGCACGATTGGCCCCAGATCCAGAATCTCCGAACTCGGATCCACTCCCGATATCCTTATCAGATAAAGAATAATAACAGACGCGTTCATCATCAAAGACTTGACTGATTGGTATCCCTCGTATATCCCGTAATCTAGACCAGCCACAAAGCCTTCAACCACCTCTTATCAGTCCATCCATCCTCATTGTAAATATCAACCATGGACTCATTAGGATAGTTCAGCCGACAGCTCGCCACCTTATCTAGCGTCAGGTTCTAGATAAGTCGTAAACCTATCCTGGGGAAATACCACGCTACGTAGATTAGACATGGGATCCAAACCGCTTTTGGAAGGAACATGCGACAATGTCCGGGGGCGAAAGTGTGAAACCCAAGAGCTCGGGACGTTTAAGAATGTCTGAGTTTCCCTCAATTGGCAATCCAATTGTCGTTCAACTTCTCTCAAATGGCACTGACCATGGACGACTCGCAAAAGATGGACACGTCCAAACGACATGACGACCATGATTCAATTATCAGAACTCCCTCTCAGGATCTGGACCTTGACCACGTCCAAGCGCCTCCCAAGAACTTCAATCTACTCTCCCTAGCCGGCGTAGGTCTTGTCGTCGGCAACGTCTGGCCCGCAATCGGCGGCTCCATCCTCGTCGCCATCTTCAACGGCGGACCACCAGGCGTCCTATACGAATTCATTGTTGTATCGATATTTTACTGGACCGTTGCTGCTTCCGTGGCAGAACTCGCTAGCGCTATTCCATCTTCTGCCGGTGTGTATCACTGGGCTTCTGTCACGCCTGGAAAGAAATGGGGTCGTGTATTGGGCTTTTTTGCGGGGTGGTGGAATTATCTTGCTTGGTGTTTGGGCTGTGCTAGTATGTCTAGTATTCTCGCCAATACCCTTGTTCAGATGTATGCTTTGAACCATGATGGTTTTGTGGCGTCTTCGTGGCATGTTTTTGTCACGTATATCATCACTACTTGGCTATCCTGCGCAGCTGTTTGTCTTTGGAATAGCGCTATGCCTGCCCTTAACAAATTTGGCGTTTTTATCATTCTTGCAGGTTTTGTTATTACGGTTGTTACAGTTACTGCCATGCCTGGCCACGGAGGTCGTCCGCCGCATGCAAGTTCTGCATTTGTGTGGAAGGACTGGACGGCTGATATGGGATATCCTGATGGATTTGTGTTTGTGATGGGGATGTTGAATGGTGCTTATAGTGTGGGCTCTGTTCATGCTACTACGCAATTAGCTGAGGAGATTCCTAACCCAAGTCGGAATGTACCTATTGCTATTCTGTTCCAGGTAGCGACGGGTTTCGTTACTGGGCTTTGTTATCTCATTGCTATCATGTACGCCATCAGCGATTACGATGCGCTGTTGCAATCTGCGTATCCTATCGCGGAGATCTACCGACAAGCAACTGGTTCGGCGGCTGGCGCTACGGGGTTGTTATCATTGGTTATGATTTGTATTGCTTTGACGGTTGTTGGACTTTACATTACCTGCGGACGAACACTTTGGGCTCTGGCCCGCGATGGAGCGACACCTTTCCCATCCATCTTTGGCCACCTTCAAGAATCCCTCGACATGCCACTCTGGTCCACGCTAGCAACAGCAGTCCTCGTCACCATTTTAGGCGCCATCCAAGTCGGCAGCACAACAGCTTTCAACGCACTCGTCGGAACATTCATTCTACTCTGCAGCTGCTCATTCCTGTGCTGCATTCTCCCCAATCTTCTCAGCGGGAGGAAAAACATCACCTACGGACCTTTCAAGATGCACGGAATCACCGGTTTTATCATCAACGGTATTGCTTGTGCTTATCTGATCATTTGGAGTGTCATTTATTGCTTTCCTTATAGTTTGCCTGCGACACCGCAGGGTATGAACTATACTTGTGTTATCTGGGGTGGCTTGACGTTTTTGGTAAGTCTTTGGTGGTTTGTTAGTGCTAGGAAGGGATATAGGGGACCGATGATTACGGGAATGATTGTTCCTGGTGTAGCTGTTGATGTGGCTTGATTTATCTGTGGCTCTGCGTATCGTACTGCATAATCTTGCATTGTTTTTAGTCCAATGATTATCCTCTTCTGTCTCCATCTTCTCCATAGCTGATTCTTCCGCCACCTGATTTAACAGTTGTCCATCCTGCGTGGCATATTTACAGCCGACACAATATCAAGGCGAATTCCGACATCTACTGATCATATATCGATTGTGCATGTCTCCTCAACCTTAGTCATCCTCCCCATATAATAGGGCGAGACAAGACCAGGTTCAGCACTGGATGGCCTCAAAACAGGCGAGTAATCCGGAGCTCTTTTTCAATTTTCTGTGCGTGTGACTGTGATACGATACTCACTGCGCATACATTCACGATCCTACTGTACATACATTAATCACCGAGTGCATTGCCTAGGCAACAAAATGCTTCATGCACACGCGTAACATAGAAAACTCCTGATGAGATCGAGGCCATTTGCAGCGCTTATCGTGGAGAGAAGGGGCCCGGGCAGCTTTGACCATGGAATGAATTGTTCAACCGTTCTCGATTGATCTAGCTTTTTCGGTATTGTCCGGTCTGGATTTGATCCACATGACAAGACCAGGAATAAGCTTGATTGACATTGCCGCGATTATCTTTCGGCAATGCCTTGTGGCGAGGTTGTTTGTCACTGTTAATTATGGCTCTGGGATGACTACGATTGCCAGCGATGACTAGACGCCTCAGCTTACTACCCTGCCTCCTCAAAGAGCAATGACATTCGACAACATCCGAGGCCATATTCGTTTCGGAATTACACAGACAAAATCATGCAAAATCACCGAGGCCTTGGTTAAGGGTTTAGAAGAGGTTGGGCATAGTCGATCTGAAACTGGAACCCCCGTTTGCGGGGTTTTGAAGCCGCCGAGATTGATAGCGATACGGTAGTTGGAAGTGATCAGCGTGCGGACGTGAATAGCCTCAAATTTATTAAGCGAGGGCCTGATTCCTTGACCTGCGGCTTTTTACGCGCCTAACCAGCTCAGCCAGCCACCGAATAGCTGAACTGTCAGTGAGTCAGAAAAAGACTCACGTATACTTATTACTCACATTCCTCGTTGTTTCTATCCAAAGAATTCTCTGCCTCACTTGAGTCTCTCGTGCTCAAGAATAGTGCTGTGCAGAAAGACTCCAATTTTATGACCCTTCTCGAACGAATCGGAAACCCCCACATAAACGTTGCAGCCCGACGGACCCAAGGTGGAATGGGGCCTCAAAAACTACAGGGACTCCCCCCTGTAGTTTTAGAGCCCAAGCCGCTGATCTTCTCGACGGGAGTCTATTGGATGCCCTGATTTTGATGATTGGGCATGCTGAGTTGTGGGGGAGGAGAATCACGAAGAACAATCACGTCTTGAATGAGACACAACATGGAGACAGTCACAGAATATGTATAGATCCAGTGCATTCCTGTGGACAATGAATAGGGCATAAATAAGCGAGTCTTTTGTGCACAAAATGGATTCTCATGTAATGTAATGTAATGTATGTATTTCTGGTATGGTCTTGTACACGTAAGACACACAGCGGTATGGAGTCTTGCATTTCTTTTCTCCCCTTTCTTGCAGAAGAGAGGTTATCGCTTAGTTCTCCGGTGACTAGCTAGTCACTGCACAGACATCTTTCGTTCGGCCTTGTTTCGACAGCGGAGGGGCCGGGGGATTACCCCTGCCGCTGGTTAACTTACCGGGGATAATTCCCTTCAACCACGCCTGTCCACATGGCCAGTTGCCACTGTTCAGTCTATGGGCTAAGGCGTGGTCTACTGTAGACTCAACTGTCAGAGCTTAGCCTCACCCCGCGTCAAGACCAATCGAGACCTTGTTGACTAAACTAGGGCCTCTTTTTTCTGTTCCCGCTCTGCCGTTCAGGGATTATGCCTTCACGCGTCATGGTCACAGCCGATTCGGTAGACATTGGTCCAGCTGTCCTGCGCCTGGCCGTGCCCAATGTGAATGTGGTTGGTGGTGGATCAACCAACTGATTCTAACAGACAGACTCTCAGAATGGGTTGGGCTTGGCTCGGGCTCTGTGTCCCCCGGTCTGCCTGCTGTAGATCAAGGCAAAAAAGAGGTTGAACAAAACTGGCGGCTGCACACCTTATTTCCAGTCCGAGCTGATTCCTTTTTTCCCTCTTCTTCTTCTTTCTCTTTTTTTCTGAGAATAGCTCTGCACAGAAACAAACATTAATCCAGCGAGTCTCTTTTATTGTGACCTCTTCATCATTTATGTAGTGCACCACATCCATCCCATCCTCACCGCCGACTGCCGATCACATCACCCACGGACCCTTGTTACCCACGAGCGAGAGAAAGAAAAATAAACTCGCCTTTTTTCTTTAATATTATCACCACGACACATACACACACACAAACAGTCTCATTCAATATGAGGAAATCATCACAGAAGACGGCGACAAAGCCGGCGCCATCCCGTCGGCCTTTTGATCCGCTGTCACAATTTGAACAGCAACGACAGCAGGAGACTGCCATGGCCCTCACAATCCGGGGTAACCCGCCCAGGAACAATTCCGACGACAGTTCAAGGAACTCAAGGAACAACGTCAACACTTCAACTGCCCTCACAAGAAACCGATCAGTCTCTCGTCCACCACCATCTCGTCGACCAGATGATGATGGCCTGTCTACCGTCTCCGAAGCTACTACTGCCCCATCCGAGGTCTCCACCGTCTCTTCAGCCAGTGATGTCTCGTCCATATCACCACCACCTCAGTACCGACGACCGGAGTCTGGTCGCTTCGGGTTCCAACCTCAACCTCCCTTCCAACCTCGGCCTCCCCAGCTGCGCTTCCGATCTACACAGGACACTGGATCACCGGAGCCTTCACCAAGAGCCCAATACATGTCTGATGACAACTGGGACTCTGCTTCTGAACTAGGATGGGGCAGTTCATCCAATGTCTCCGTCTCCACAAGGGCTACTACTGTCATGAGTGAGAGTGAGGATGATTACTCCAAGACACCTACACGATCACGATCTATTGTTCGTCAGACTGGTGCCCTCTCTAGACAACAGTCTCGTCCTGGTGAGAAGAGGGTTGAGTTTGAGGAGGATCGTCAACTGGAGAGATCTTCTGGACGTCAGGTTGAGCGTCAGCAGGAGAGGACCAAGGAAAGATCACGAAGTCGCGGTCGCACCTATCACATCCACATTGAGCCTACTGCTCAACAGGCCCTCGTCAATGCTCAACCACAGCAACAACAACAGCAGCAGCAGCAGACCATCACACAACAGCCTCAGCAGATCACCCAGCAAGCCACCATCCAGCAACCTGCTACCAACCAGGCTAATGGCACCCTCGTCCACTCCAACACGACAACGACCACCACATCGTCGTCGTCCACCTACACTCAGCACCCAGCTGGTCAACCAATGATGGCTCAACAGCCTGCTGTCGCCCCTCAACCAATGATGACCCAGCCCATCATGCCCGCCCAACCAGTCATGTTCACTGCACCCATCAGCCCTCCCATCACTCAGCCCATCCAGCAACCCTTGGTTCAACATGTCATCCAGCAACAACCACAGACTGCACCTCCACCTCAACGCATCCCCGAGGAACGTCAACTTCCTCAGCCTGAGCGTCCTCCTTCTCGACCTCGAGCTCGTTCACGCCATGATGTGGAAGAGACCATGCAGGCTGAGCTTGAGAACCTCCGCAAGGAACTCAAGACCCTCAAGGAGAAGCAGAAGGAGACACACAAGGATCTTAGCGATGCCCGGTACAGACTGTCCAACATGCAGACTGACAAGGATGAGCTCCGCGAGGAGAGGAACAAGGCTCAGGCTACTCGTGACAGACTTGTTACCGACTTTGAAGAGCAGACTCGTCTGCTTGAGCGAACGAGGACAAGACTCGATGAGCAGCGTCGCACACTGGAGCGATTCGAGAAGGACCGTGACATGTCAATTGACAAGGTCAAGAAGGATCGCGAGCAGGTCCTCGACAGGTTCAAGTACGAGCGTGACCAAGCCATCAAGAACGTCGACAAGTTCAAGCGCGAACGCGACCACGCTGTCGAGCAAGCTCAGAAGGAATTGGATTCTACCATCTCCAAGTCTAAGAAGGAGCGCGATCAAGAGTTGCACCGTCTTCAGCGTGAGCGCGATGAGATGGTCAACCGCATCCAGCGCGAACGCGACTCTGTAGTCGACAAGCTCCAGCGCGAGCGTGACTCCACTGCTGAGAAGGCCAAGAAGGATCTTGACATGACCATCGCCAAGTCCAAGAAGGAGCGTGATGCAGCTATCTCCAAGCTTCAGAAGGAACGTGACTATGCTATTGAGCAGGTCAAGAAGGAGAAGGATCAGATCATCCACCAAGCCAAGAAGGAGCGCGACATGATCGTCTCCAAGTTGACTCTTGAGCGTGACGAGCTCATCAAGACTGAGGCTGCTTTCAGCAACAGGGTCAAGGAGCTTGAGGACCATCTCACCAAGCACCGTGAACTCAAGGCTGCTCTTGAGAGGAACTATGAGGACCTCAAGAAGAACAGCATGGAGGCGACTCAGAACAACAGCAGGTTTGAAGCCAAGTCCATCAACCTGGAGCGTGAGCTTGAGGACATCAAGGCTATCCGCAAGTCTCAGCAGACAGCCTACGAGGCTCGCATCGCCACCATGGAGATTTCTCAGGAGTCCATGCAGTTCCGTGTCAGCAACATGGAGACTGACCTCGTCGAGAAGTCCAAGGAGCTCGGTGAAATGTCCGTCGACCGCGACCGCTACAAGATGGAGAGCGAGAACTCCAAGGGCCAGGTTGAGTCTCTCAGCAAAGACAAGCTCGGTCTCGAGGAGGACAAGAAGAACCTCCTCAACCAAATCTCTGATCTCACCACCGACAAGACGCGACTCCAGGAACAGCTTACCGGCCTTGAATCCGACAAGAAGGCTCTCGAGGTGCAGGTTACGACACTCCAAGCGACTATCGACGATCTTATGAAGGACAAGGAGACCTGGGCCAAGGACACCGAAGCCAAGGAAGCTCAAATTGCTGGTCTGGACTCGGAGAACGGAGCGCTCAAGTCGCAAATCGAGTCTATCAGCAAGGAGAAGGAGGGTGTCGCCAAGGAAATGGAGGAGATGGAGGCTAAGAGGAAGTTGCTCAAGAAGAAGTACGAGAAGTTGCACGGTGAGCGGGATGGTTTGAGGGAGCAGGTGAAGGGGCTGTTGAACCAACAAGATGATCAGCAAGCGCAGGTTCTGAGACTGTCTGTTGAGGTCAGTGGCTTGAGGTCTGAGAATCTGAGTCTGAGGGACGATGCGGGTAGTGTTGTCTCCAGCTCTATCTCGACTATCTCTAGTGGCATCAGCACTATCAGTGATTCAACTACCGCATCGGATGCTACAACCAAGACTGAGCAGACCCTTGCGACTGTTGAGGAGGAGCCTGCGCCTGAGGAGAAGCCCGCTGAAGCTGCACCTGAGGAAGCTCCTGCTGAGCCCGCTCCCGAGCCTGAGGCTCCTGCTCCTGCTCCTGCTCCTGAAGAACCTGCCCCCGAAGCTGAACCTGCCCCTGCACCTGAGCCCGTGTCAGTCGAGACTGTACCTGAGGAAGCTCCTGCTGAGCC
>QHKN01000215.1:0-33304 GCA_004366955.1 Fusarium humuli | reverse complement strand
CCTCCTCCTCCTCCTCCTCACTACACTCTCCTTCGCCTATGAGCAAGACATAATGAACGAGATCGACAAAATCAAAAACACAATGTACCGCTACATCGTTCTTCGAATGTTCTACCACAACCCTCACCACAGCACTTTCTCTCTTCGTAAAGCCCCTGGAGCCTACTTCAAGTTCCGCTCCGAAGAAATCTACCGCGCTTGGGTTCTTGTGGGTAGCAATGAGCGACTTCGAAGTGTCCTTTCTCGGGATGTTCTCGTTGACATGTACATCTGCATGGTCCAGGAGAATTGGTGGCACGATCTGACTCGTGACTACAACCAGGAGTTCACCGCCCACCTTCTTCGCAAATTCAACGACATTGAGCGCGATGCCATGGGCAAGTTTGAAGACACTTGCAAGAAGTCTTTTGATCTCACAGCTTTCGGAATGCATCCCTGGATGCGAGAGGCTCTGGACTCCTCCGATTCCGAAGCGGCCAGCCAACACCTTAGCCCGGGGACAGTTTCCGGGCCCTGGCAAGCCCCCGCTGATAACCACCTGTTCTTACAGCCTCCTGTTGATTTCTCCAACAGCTCTGTCAGTACTGAACGTCGTCGTCGTCACGTTCGCCGAGAGACCTCCGTCATGCAACGTTCTCATCAGCCTGTCGACTTGATCGATCCGGCTGAATAGTCCATCAATTCTGACCCCTGATCGCCGAGGCTATGAGTAGAATGTCCTGAGAGGTTCGATAGAGGGGTATCTGTCTTAGGTTATCCCAGGTCTACGGACCCGGTATCGGAGTGATGGATGCTTGATTCTAAGGCGTAATATGATATGGGTCGTTGAGAACAGATGATGAGAAGATCAGAAGAACAACGACGTGGAGACAGGGTTTCCCCCCTGATAATAAGGTTTCCATCTTGAATTGCTTTTTCAAGAATCCTCTACAGCTATATACAAATAGCCGCCATAGGACTATTGTAATGGAAATTTTGACCGCCAATTTTACAATAGATTTAGTGACTTTATGTCAGTTTAGATGAGCCCTTTAGACTACTTTTGATTATAACCCAAAACTTAGGTAACCTTTGTGATGCCCTCATTTCGAGGCCCTCCTTTCCTCGATTTAAAGCCGTATTCATACTATGCTTCAACCCATTCCAGTTTCAATTCTGGCCATTGCCAAAGATTATCCTCCATCTGAGAATTATCATCCAAATATAGGTTGGCAACACCCAGAACCGTCTCGTCTACTCCTTCGATCTTTACCAAACGAGGGAAATGATTCTTTTTATGTTGCATGAGCTCTTCAACGTGGCTATCCACGTCTACGTTCTCTCCCTTGATATATCCATAGAGGCATAGATACTTCAAGTTAGGAGGCAAAGCATCAATTAGACGAAATGGAGGCTTTTTCCGTTCATACCACGCACCGAATATAGCATTGAGATTGAGGCTCAAGTGCGTCATGGCGGTGAAATCGTGTAGAGAGCCAATTGTAAAACCATAAGGTCGATCATCCGGAATATCCTCCTGCCAGAAAGGAAGCGTACTTGATTCTTTATCAAGCTTGAAATACTCCTCATCACTCTCCACCAGTTCCTCGAATGCACTGTTTTCCCAAGAGGGAACATTTGAATAATCAAAGTCCGCGACGTCGAGGTCTAATACTTTCAAGGTGCTTCGATGTTGATGCAGACTTTTGCCCACAGTTTGAAGCCGCATGTTCCAAGCTCCTATATCCAGGTGCCACAAACCACCTTGGGAAACTCGGAGTTCTTTGAGGACTTTGGAAGAGCGGATCATCTTGCTAAGCGTCGAACCTGAAATTTCAGAGTGGTCGAGATGGATCTTTTTGATATTGGAAGTTCCGGGCGAAACCAGGTCGTTGACTTCATATTCCATGACACCTTCCATGTTTAGACTTTCCATGGCTGGCAGTTTACCAAAGTGTCTAACATACTCAAGGAAGTCCACCTGCTCGTACACTCTGTTATCCAAAGGGTGTTCCTTAACAAACTCAACACTCTTGAGCTGCTGTAACCCAAAACGGTCAAGTTTTCCATAGTTGTTTTTGAGCAAATACTCTCTGAGCAGCGTAGGAAATTCAGCTATACGTAGCACAGACAGCTTCTCACAAAGAGAGAAAATGACGACGAGTGCAGCAACAGCAAACTCTCTTTCATTGTCATCAAAGTCCTTTGCTTTCTTGGAAACTTCACCTAGCCAATGCTTCTTCTTCCAAGATAAAGCCTCCACGATCTTTGTCGTTAATGGATCTCCAAGGCCAAGAGATGTAACATGCCTTTCGAGGGCCGAGTGAGCATTGTGATCTAGTTGACGATTGGGGCGCTTTTCGTTTGGTTCCTCGCCACCCTCTTGGCGGACGAGATCATCGCCTTCATCGTGAAAGCAAGCATAATAGTTTGGCCAAGCATATGCGTCAACGATGACCTCACGTAGAGAGTTTGCCTTGTTTAGGTCGGTGATATACGAGAGGATGAGAGGGTACAGTTTTTCAATGTCATCTCGTCCGGTGACTGTGATAGTCTTGTAGGCCGGGGGCAAAGATGAGGTCAAGTTGGAGTAGAATCGGTATGAGGGAATTAGATTGTCGATCTGAGTAATGCCTTGAGCGTGATATAGTCTTACGATGTTTGACGATAGCGTTGTGAGGCAGAGCGCTCTTAAGGCCAGTGGTCTTACCCTGGAGCAGAGCATTTTCGATGTCTGTCTTGGAGTTGTGTTCCCGCAAGTGAGGTCATCCCAAGACTGTGGGCCTGGTCAGTAACGTTACTGAAGATCACGAGCAAAGACCAATCCATAATTCCGCGATAAGTTGTTATTATCCCAACGCTAGCTAACAACACTAATACTATTCCAGTCGACAACGATATACGGCTTACTATATTCGAACCCTGCATACGCTACCAATGTATCAAGCGACTATCAATTATTACAAGAGAGACAAACCAGTCAACGATTGTTTGTGATTGGAACGTCATGAGGCCTGCAGGTCTGTTGTCCTTGAATAACGGACAGATCGACGACCGTTTCTCGTATTTTCCCAACTAAAATGCTTGGGTTATGCAGATCTGTACCTGAAATACATAAATTACCCTGCATAAGTCTTGGAGACAAAAATACGATAAAAATACCTGGCGAATGATTTCCTTATTTTGGCGCATTATAGCTGAAACCCCGTTGACCCACCATCAACGTCCTGGTATTTTGCCCTGTCATTCATAATTAATGCCAACGTCAGGTCATTAATGGACCAAGGCATAGAGACACCGCCCATAATTAGATACCTCTCTTCCTTGGATCATCGTCGTTGTTACATTTGCCCAGAGGCGAAAAGGAAAAGAATTCCGTCTTTACCATCTTGGCGGTCTCCATTATCGTTGTGTGACCTCACCGTAGAATGCTGGACCCTTAACACAAGTCATTATTAGTCACTTCGGCTGGACTCCAGATGAAGCGATAGACCCGGATCGTCAAGAGGGACAGAAAAAAAAAGGAGAACCTGGACCTAGACTCTGTCGCTCGATCGATCAGCAGATGCAGCCCCCCATTTTTGTCCCAACATTTACTATGGAATAATGGCCGTAAACGATTCTTGCATGAATGCTCTTGGTGATGCTGTCTAGCTGTGCATTTACGACTGACTATTCAGATCAATTAATTGTCCGTGTTGCGGCACTGGTCTTGTCAAAGCTCTTGTTAGCTTGGTCTGTCTTGACCGTTATGACGTCTACCGCCAAGTAGGGGGCAAGTTAAGGTATCCGTAGTCTACCCAAGTTAAGGTATCCGTAGTCTACCCAAGTTAAGGTAAGTTTAGGGAGACAGAGACCAATTCTAGAAAAGTCGGGCTGCTGCTAAGAATAGCTTTCAAGGAAAAATCTGGGGCTGGCGTTGGCATGAAGTCCCCAATTTTATCCATGCTGGCCATGCCAGCACTCAGACTCTCAGGGGACCGCCAGCAACTTGAGCCTCGGCCATGCCGTCTTGAGAAGTTCAATGCAATGCGGTGACATTTTTAACCTGTGCAACTGGGAGATTCTCAGGTGTTTACTGCAGTCGGGACCTTTCGCCTAACTGGGAGGGCCCTGGTTACCGTTGCACCACGGTCCACCAGCCCGGACGTTCCCCATCGAGGCCCATCGACCATCTCGTATTCACGGTTAGTCTCCGCAGGGCAACATTGAGATCATGGATCGCAATTGCATTGCTCATTGAGCCTGCGCCTCCAAGCTCCCCCGCGGAACCTCGGGTGTTGTGAGGCAACTGCCGGAGGCGGTCCCCTAGCTATGACATAACGAGATTGAACAGCTTCAACATCTATATAAGACCAACAACATCGGCCTCTTATCTACTTTTCTTCACTCACCACTCACTTTCAATCATCTCAATCACTCTACAACTGCAACCCAAAATCCACTTTTAATTCTTTAATTAAATCACCAACTACAACCGCCAACATGCAGTTCAAGAACCTCATCGTCCTCGCTGGCCTCGCCTCTGCCGCCCCCAACCCCGATGTTGTTACCTTCAAGGGCACTGTTCTTCGCTCTGCCAGCCCTATTCACCACCAGCCTGTCCAGGCCTCTATGAACGGCCTTGCTGTCAAGCTCAACGACCAAGGCGCCAGCTGTGACCGCGGCGCCAAGGAGAACGACGCCACCTTCGTCCTCAACAAGAAGACCGGCGAGCTTCTCCTTTACTCTCGCTCCAACCCGCGCCAACAGCTGTACACGGATAGATCAGGCATGGGCCAGGGTCTTCTGGGATACCGAACTGGTGCCCAGCCTCTCTGCACCCGTTGTGAGCAGGACAAGTGGGCTATCAACAAGGACGGCCTCCTTCAGTACGATGGCACCAACTACCGCGCCTGCCCTCAGGAGGACGGTTCCTACACCCTCTGGGTCAGCAACGTCAACAACCCCGGTGGCAACAAGGACTGTGTTGCCGCCTCCATTGTCACCTCCAAGGTCGACGAGCCCGTTGGCTGCCTCTACTCCCAGCAGGGCCAGTAAATTCTGGGCTCTGAAGCTTCGGAATGTTCTACCTAGAACAACTTCTGTTTAACGTCACTGAGATCTTTGAGATTTCGGCATGATCTTCACAATGCATATATTAGCGTCATGTTTCGGTTCAGTAGAGAACCTTGATATAGAGTACATATTCAATTTGACAATTGCATGATTATGCAAAAACACTGTTTCTCCATCTACTGTGACTGTAAACAATAGTCTTTCATGAATCTCAAACAATAACCTGCTGGTGAAGACAAGGAGCAGTCTGAGCCTTGAGAGGTGGGTATTAGAGGACATGTCGTCTAAGGCTCAGACTGCCAAAAATAAAGTAATCTAAATGCTTCTCTAAGCTATTTCGTCTGGTATGCTTTCGGCAGCCAATTCTTCGGCCACCCTGCCAGAATGAAAAGTTTATTCTGTTCTGGACAAGCCGCGCATGAATGTCGATCTTTCAAGCTCAGGTACGATCGGCCCTGGCATTTAACGCAATTGGACCCTGGAAAACGGTGGATTAGTGACATTCGTTCCAATGCAACCTGTGCTGGGGCCTGTTATTACTGTTGCAGGATCAGCAAAGCTCAACGGTTACCACGCGCAAAAGGAAAGCTAACAGCTCGCTACCGCACAATTGTCTGAGAAACCATTTGCAGGATAAAGCAAAAAATGGAACCTGCGTATTCGCAGGTGGCTGGATCTCTCCCGCCGGGAATTGAACCCGGGTCTCAAGCGTGACAAGCTTGCATACTGACCACTATACTACGGAAGATGAACTGGCTGAGCCAATTGTAGCTGGGGATTTGTTGAGATCGAGTGAGCATTCACAGTCTATATACCCCCAATGTCTCTGAAGCTTCCGGACTTGCGCCTTTTGGTTCCAGATGTAATACTTTACTTTGCTCATCTTACAAACCTCATGATTTGTCCTGATGTGCTAAATTCTTATTCCTCGCTTTAATTTGCCTATAATTAGCTTTGTTATCACTGGAGTCTGTGAGACTCTAATGCTTCTTTGATCTTTCCAGATTGTCATGCACAACCACAACCGCAAGCGGTTGCCCGCAGTGTCCCACCACAACTTTCGACTACAGAAGCTATAGGGTTTGATATCGTATTCATACGAAAACACGATATAAATGATAAAGGTACAAAGATTGTTTGGTTCGATTCACTAAAAAGGTTATGAGTGAGCCAGCTCATGCGCCAAATCTTTCCACGATGAATGATGATGCCTTCGAGGTAGAAGCCTGCTACGTTTAGGCAAGAATCTCGTGAAGTTCTGTTCATGATTCTGAGCACTGATTCACTTCGGTAGTCCAGGAATACTACGATTGATATCTCATACGGGTTCGGATCACGGAAAATTCACGAGAGAAGTGATAGAGTACTCTTTTGCGTATTCATACCCGGGTTTGAAATAAGGCAGAGAGTCAGATACCCGGACAACTGAATTTCCTAGCTATTGTCAGACCTTTTATATCCATAGAGAGACTGCCAGGCTCTCCTTCAAAGGCCCTCAATCTGCCCGAAACTAAGACAAAAGGGTAGCTTGATGATTATCGAGGTTTCTGATCGCCACCGAGGCCAACCATAATACCGATAACCCTCAAACCAAACACAAAGGAGCCCAGCTACTGGATTGTTACTGCAAAATTTCTGATCACCAGACATGTAGATGTAGGATTGGACAGAATCCATTCTCTCCTTCGAGGTCTCGCTTCTTCTTCAGGAAGGAAGTCATGAGAACTGGTGGCTTTCACAAGCCCTTCTCTTTGATATCTGCTAGAGCGAGAGCTAGGTCGAACAACTTGCTGTACTTGTGTCTCCAGGTGCTTTGAAATATCTTACTTCTCGTACGACCATTCTTGTGTATATGTAGATTCAAGACCAACATCTACCCTCAGATCAAGTGAGAAAACCGGAAACCAAATACGCAAGTACTCAGATAACTACGTAACCAATGAATAGTCCTTCACAGAAATTGTTTCTGGCAGACGTATAAATGTCGTGACCTACTTAGCAGTGTCCCTTTTTTCCCTGCCTGTACACTGCCTCTTTCTTCTGGTTCAACTGAGGCCAAGATCTTAGGCAGCTGGTAGACTTATGGTTCTTATCTTAGACGGGCAGTCATTGGCTTCCAATTGCTAGTAGAGGCCCGCTTACAGACCTTCGCGACTGATTCATCTATTATCTATTGAGGAAGGAGTCTCCCTGCCTACCTATTCTTGAAATTACGCGTCCTGGTTCCCAGGCACGTGCTGTTGGAGTGCTGCCTTGGGCACGCCCACCCAGGGAGTGAATTCTCAGAGCTCTTCCTCCACAACTCCTAACCAACTCACCACCCCGTCCCGCAGGCAATACACCTTAGCCATGGCTCTACAATTACACCACGGTCCGCCAAGCCAGGGGGGCTTTTGTGCTTTGGGGAAAGCTTATATCAGGGCAGCAGATGGGTTGCAGAAGAAGCATCCTCTAAGGCTTAGAGTACGGAAATAAAGTAGCCTAAGTGCTACTCTAAGCTGGCATAAAGTAACGAAATTATTCCGTCTCTTATGTTCTCAGCAGCTAAGCGCAGCGGAGTCGTGGTGTTTAAGCCTGAAGAGGTTTCACTACCAGCCTTGACTCGAATGTCAATCACTCAGTAACTCCATCTCCAAAGCACCCATCCAACAAACCCAAGCCCGGTGATCCAATGCCCAGCCGCTTTATACCTAAACTCATCACCTCCATTCATCCAAACGACTAGGCCATCGCCAATCCTAACAACCGACAGAATAGCTGAGAAAGTTGTCACAGCACTCTCGTTTCCCTGCCATTGAAGCGCCATCAACGCTGCACCATAAGAGATCTCACGCAGGCCTTTGAAGTACATGAGCGGCGATACAAAGCCGGGTGCAGTGGGTGTTTTGCCAGGTTCGAGAAGAAGACCGACATGGCCGTACTCTGCTCGTGGTGAGTAGAGAGCCATTATACCGCGGCCAACGCATGCGGCGCCGAGGATGTGAGCAGGTATTGATGAGAAGGTTGTCATTTTGAGGCAGTGTGTAGGTGAATTGAGTCGATGGTCTAGCGAGATGTTGGATAGTCGGGGTTCTAAGTTGAGATGTCAGACATGGACGCGAAGGATCGAGGGATTATGGAGTCTGCTTACATATGAGGGTCACTAGGTCAACGACACTACTAGGAATTCGCAATGCTCTCCGTTAAGCTCGAGGAGCATATATGGTCTAAATAGTGATCTGAAATGGCCAAACCATTTCGTCTCTTATCGCGGCGGCCAAGGTTTCTGACGCCTTGATGCGACACTCACATCGATACCACGGTGCGGCAGACAAGAGCTGCATCCTCACTGTAGAGTAAATGTGAATCCGAGCGCTCAAATTTTCGTGATTTCTATTGTAGTTCATTGAAGTCCTCGCTACTCTGGCTTCCGTTTTTGACTCGACCCGGTAAATTTCGCCGCTATCCTGTGCCTCTCCCATTCGTTTATTGGTATCACAAGGGCTTACTCCAACCTCAAACCCAAAGCCGCTTTCCATGTCTCTACTCGGTGGGCATCATCCACAATCCATCGCCCAGGTAATGCGCATCCTCAATTACGGGTCCCTTGCCCTTGGCCTTGACCTCCTTCGTTCCTGCGACAAGCGTTCCTACAGCACACGCCTCTTCCTTGCCCTCGGCTATGACAACCACAGGTTCGCCCTTGACCAGCTCTCTGCTCCATCGGAAATCGTCTTCCATCTTCTGGTCCATCTCCTTGCCCTCCTGTACACCCTCGGGTGAGCCATCGGCGGGTAGTCTGCCACCGGGAGAGGTGAGTCCAGGGGCCATAAGGGTAGCGCCGGAGAGGACGAAGCGAATAGCACCACGGTCGATGCGAATGCTAGGGAAGGCCTGAGGGAAGCGGTGGACGAGGCGTAGGTGAGGGATAAGGATGCCTGTGAGGTCCTGTTGGTAGAAGATGGGTGTTGAGTCGAGGACGTAGAGGGTGTTACGGTCGGTAAGCTTCATGCTAGAGAGGGAGGCCTTCTTGGGCATGATCTCGTCGATGTAGGAGTTGAGGAGGGGGTATGTGTCGAGGAGGTTCTGGCGAAGAGATCGCTGGACGGACGACTTAAGCTTTTGCTTGGGCGAAGGCTGGATTCTGCGACGATGTTAGCTACGAGCTTGAGAGGTTTGATCGCGGGGCATGTACTCTTTCTTGAACATAATTGCGGTTTAACGACTGTGCCGGAGAGAACAGAGAATGGTTGATGTAAAGGAAGTGTTTCGAACGCTGATGAACGGAATATATAAAGGGTAGATTAAGTCTCGTCGAAACTATGTAGAGTCGGATCTTGGTGGGGTGGGCAGTTGGAGCTGGGAAAAGTCAAGTCGACGAGTGCCCCGCGGCATCGGGCGTGGCGGGGTAAATCTCGAGATGCAATAAGGGAGGCAGACCAGTTCTACTTGGCGATGGCATTCAACCACGACACAACATCAGCATATAAAATGAATTTACGAGATAGATTCAGCAGTAGAAATTTATGGTCCTCTTAATATCTTGCGCCTTCGCTATTGCGGGCGAATCCTGTTCCCATTCGTAATCGTTATCATACATTAAACCTTTGAACTTATTGCCCCATCATTAAGAATGGAGGGGTCGTCTAAACCAGCACCATTTATCCCTTGACAACGTGTGAGACAGTTCCGTCATCCTTGAGGTGGACGTTGAGTCGGTCCTCCTTGAAGTCCTTTGTAACCATCATTCCGGGCTCGATAATGCGCGTCTCCTGGGGGAGGTCTCGCTTGGCAAACACCTATATCCCGACACGTTAGCGTCATGCTTCTATGTAGGAAGTATGAGGTGTGTAAGGTGAAAGCTTACCGTCTCGGTGGAAGATTCCTCATCGGAAAGCTTCTTGCCGACGAGCTTGTTCGTCCACTCATCGGCCTTGTCGCCAGAAGTTGAGTTGATACCAGGAACGACGAGAGGCATGATGTGTGGTTTTTTGTGTTTGTTTTAGGTGGTGATTTGTGAAGTTGTTTCCAGTAGAGTTCAGTGGAATTATAGAACAAGAGGGAGATGGTTCAAGGTATGGATTGCTTGCTTTTATACCTAAAGCTTGTTGTATTACCACAAGGAGAAAGCAGGAAGCTCAAGCCCAAAAGTTGATGACGTAGACTCACATGGTCATTCCCCAGATTCCTTTCGATTGGCTGCTCAACAAACGTACGAAGCATGACGTGCGTGTTAAAGAGAAGGAGGGGTTTGACATTTTATTCATTGAGATCTCGGGATATTTTTTGATCGAACATCTCTTGGTTGTACGGGTCTTTGGCTATGATGTGTCTTGGCATGAGGTTTATGGTTTAATGCTTCGCTGTCAACCTCAGGTACAGGGCACTGACCACTACGCCCCTGAACATCACCATAGGTACTCTACACTGTAGAAGAATAGGTGGTCACCTTTATTCGGCTTGTTCCGATGGGATAGTGCGACAATTGAATATTATCGGAGAGTATCATGATTGACGTTGACGCGCGACTGGGCAGGCCAAGCCTTTTAATATCGAGATAGAGGCGTTGAGAGGCTTCGGGAAGCGCGACAGGGACCCATTTCAGCTTGCGCATCGCAATGGACCCAGCCAGCCCAGCCCATGAATGTAAGCAGAGGCAGTGTAAGCATGAAATTTCTGACCGCCAATACAGGGTTAATTCTTTCCTTACAACAATCATTCTTCTTGGTCAATGCTTGGATGTATTTGTTAGGGCGGTCGTCTGATGTTTTCTCTCAGGAAACAACCAGACTCCAAATTGACCAGTTCAGTCTGAAACAATCGAGAAATGAAACCAATTGTTGTCAATGTCTATCATTCTCCTTCACCCCACAACCGTCGTCACACCAGCCGTAAGTCCCTTGTCGTTTATTGGTCGTTGCACCGCCATGTCGTTAGATGCGAACGAGCTGGAAATCCGCCATTTCAGCCACTTGAATCAGCGCTTGCGGGCTTCTTCGTGCTTACTGTACTCATGCGCAAGGGTTCATCCCATAGTCTCAGAGTTCAAGTTTCAGTTAAGAAGCAGAATAGAATACCATAGTAACTTGTCACTACGGCCAGGTACAGTCATAGGCATGCTGGTGCTCTTATACCGAGAACTGCACAGTACTGTAGACATGTCTCATGTTGGCATCTACAGCCTCTCTTTGTCTTGCATGCCCAGCCCAGCCAGTCCTATTCATGGCTACCTAGTGGGTTTCTTTCTACAACAGAGGATGGATGTTAGTTCCCACTGCATGCCTGCACCATCAGCACAGCAAAGCATCAGCATCAGCCGTCATTATGGGCTTGCGGCTGGCCTTCAGCTGCACGTGTCTATTAACAACCAATATGTATACTCAGTATTAGACGTTACCTACCTTCATGTCAAAGACATCACCAGCAGTACTTAACACAGCCCTAACATCCTCGAACAAAGACGCCAATCTCCAATCCCCAATGCAATTCAACCCTACCCACCAAGGACCCTCAATCTCTTCTCACCCTCTAACCCCTTTCTGGTTTAGTCCATTGTGGCTCATAAGGATCCGTCTCCTCATCTCCCCTTTTTTTAGCACAAGCACGCTGTAAGATCCCCATAATAATAATAACAGTGCAGTGCCGTACTGTAACGCTCTCTTCCCAGGCCCAGTAAGCAACGCAAAAGCCCAGCCCCAAAGCAAAGGCCGCCTCACCTCCCCTGGCTCCTGCCTCTGACTTACGAGCCCGGCTGCTTTTTTCTTCCAAGGTTCAGCCCAATAGAACGGACGGATAATCCCTTCCCATTCGCTTTGCTTCGTTTCGCTTTCTTTCCTCCTCTTCCTTGATTCTTCTCTTTCTCCATCCCCATCAACCACCAGAACAACCTCCCCTTTTTAGGATTGAGCGTGCGTGTCTTGGACCGTATTCCTTACCGACAACACACTTAAAAGAGCTTGCTGGGCATTCTCTCGACCGCCACCTTACCCCGTCGAAAAAACAACAAAACCGTTTACCTCCAATATGCGATTCTCAACCGCCGTCCTCTTCGCTGGCAACGCCCTCGCTGCCGTCCAGCAAGAGTGTCTCACAAACCACAACGAGGACCTCGCCGCCTTTGCTGACTGTGCCAACAAGGGTGCTCTCTCTTTCTGCCTCTCCAAGCTCAAGGAGACCGACGAGGCTGCCCTCAAGACCTGCTACAGCTCTGCCGGCTGCTCCGACGAGGATGCCGCCCGTGAGGCTCACTACACAATCGAGCGATGCTCCGAACTCGCCAAGGCCGGCGAGCTGAAGAAGCGCTATAACGCCGCTGTCATGCCGACCCTCATGCCCGAGGCCGCTGGCATCACTGATGCTCCCAAGCCTACCGGTGAGCTCAAGAAGCGTGCCGATACTTCGAGAGGAGAGGCTTGCTTCGAAACCTTCAGCAAGTCGACCAGCCAGTGCGATCTTGAGACCGTTTCGGATAAGACTCAGACTGCCACCTGCTACAGCACCGAGATCAAGACCAGCACTTGCAAGAGCTCTGTTATCTGCACACTCGACGCTGCTGCCGAGGACATTTGCATGACCAAGAGGGAGATGGACACCGCCGGTATCATCATTGCCATCGTTTTTGCCGCCTCAGCCGCTTCCATGCTCGGTTACCTCACCTTCATGTGCTGCCGTGACCGCAAGGAGCAGAAGCGTCTTGTCGCCAAGGCCGAAGCTGTTTCTCTCGCCCGTGCCGCCACAAAGAAGCAGCGCGCTGCTCAGCGCCAGCCTCTCGTGCGCAACGCTTCTGGTCAGTCCGCCCCCGGTGGCGGCAACCCCTTCCAGGACCGAATCTAGGCGGAACGGTCCCGTCGGGGGAGGGCTTTGGGAACAAGGCAGCTGCAGCCAGTATTCGAGGAGGGTCCATATCCAAACTGAATTCTTCACATATACGACAGCGGGCTGCCTTGTTTCCGGCACTCTATATCTTTATAATGCCTGTGTGATTGCCAGCGCGGGGAAAACATCCGAGGCTTGGAAAACCCTCAGAGCCATGGATAACGTCTTTTTTTGATACCTTGATATCAGGCCCGGGGGAACAAACCTTACATGACATGTTTGAGTATTTCGGAGCAATGGGAAAGGATAAAGTCTGCTACTTTACTTTGGAGTGCGAATGTATCTATTTTATCTACCTTATGAATGGGGACGGAGCTAGACGTTGAATTAAAGTATTACGTGTACTTCCATTACGCTCCTTGTGGTTGTTCACATGTTGCCCGTTGTGGGTTTCTACAACGGTCCCACGCGGCACGTAACTTACACATAAAGTCAAGAATTTTAACGGGTGGACAGACGTGTTTCTCGGTCGACGAGTTCAGAGACCCCTTGAGGTTGGTCTGCCAATCATGGTCATCGCAGCGTTTACTCCCAATCGCTTGTTCATTGCAGACACCTTCATATGTAATTGGTGATGCCTTACCTCTCATACATTCACAGCGAAATCACATACAGTACAATAGCCCACACCGGAGCAAATGCTTATTATCTGGTACTCGAACAAGATTCTTTCATTTAAGATCAGCGGTCATTTCACGCCACTCGTCTTTCCCAATCCTTTCCTTGCGTACTGCTTCATCCGGCAGCACATTATCGTACGTGGGTATCCATGTCAGATCTTCCAACAATCCTCTCAGAATCTGTAAGCAACATGCCTCCTCCATAAAGTGCGAGATTTCAAGGCTTCCTCAAGATGGACCAACTCTGCTTCACGTATGAGATGCACGCATGAGCTCAAGGTAGACTAATAGGCTACTGAACCTTTTCCCTGAAGGTCTAGTGGGCCGATGTGGGATACGATCGACGAACCTCTTGTGTGCATAGAGGGAGTACTCATGTCACTTCCAATTGCACCAAGTGGACTGCTGCCACGCACCAGATCTCTGATAGACAAAGAGTCGCCGCTAGTTCGTTGACTTGCCCTGCCGCTCTGGGGTTTGTCCTACAGTCCCCCACGAAGTGTTGCTTGGCCCATCAAAGGACTCCCGATCTCACCTGGAGCACCAACGGATCTATGTCGTCCAACAAGCCCATCGTTCAGATCAGGTTCCCATCGAACAGTATGTTTGCTTGGGCCTGCTGCATCACGTCGGATATCGAACGTGCCACCTCCGTTGATCGGGTTGCCCTCCGTCTCACAAAGGTTCAACAAATCGAGTTCTGAGATGCTGTGGTCGCCTGACATCGCATCAATTCTCGACTTGAGTGTTGCAATGTCAATGTAACCTTCTGAGTCTCCCGAGCTGGCCAATTCCTTGCAAGCCTGGCAGAGCATCGCGCGAACGGTCACATACCTAGGCTGCGCAGGAGCTCGAATAGAGCTCATGGCAGAGATCGGGGACGTCATACCAAAGCCAGGAGGTACACTCGGTGCACCCCATCCAGGGTTGTTAAACCCAGGAGGAGGCAAAGGATGTCCGCCAACAGCAGGTGGGCCCCAAGGGTTGTGCGCCAGTGGAAAGGCCGAAGGTAAAAAAGGGCTTGTGGTGAAGTCGCCGCGCGGTCCTGGAGGCTGATTTCGTAGGCTACCCGGATTGATCTCAGCTGTAAGAGGTTCGTCATCTTCAAGAAGAGCTCGACTACCTAGGTGCGCAGTCTCGTCTTCTTGGTCGTCAGATGTGCGACTTTGGCTGAGGCTCCCAGGTCGTCCAATGGGTGCTGGTCGACCTATGGGTTGTGATGGAGTCGGGGGCGCGTCGAACTGTAGTGAACTCTGGCGGTGATGCGTAGGTGGGGGAAGATCTGTCGGCAATGGGAATCCGCCCATGTCGAATTGATCAACAGGCTGTGAGAACCCTGGGGGCATGGGAACAGGGAATCCGCGAGGTGGTCCATTGATACCTGGAGGGGGCATCATAGCACCAGGGCTGTGTCGGAAACCTGAAAAGATGGCCTCGTGAGGCATACGGTTCCCGAAGCCTGGTGGTGGTGGATGATGGTGAGCCAATCCAGGGGGTGGTTGCATGCCCATCGGGGGCATCTGGAAGGGAGATTGTCCGTGCATCCTTGGTTGTCCACTCGTGGGCGAAACAGAATAAGAATGCTGCGTACTTGCACTTCCATGGCGCTGGCCAAATGGCCCAGGACTCATACGGGGTGTCATTGAGTGAGGTGAGGGGTCTTGACTTGTACTTGAAGTTGTGGCCGACTGCGAGGGCACATCTTGCTGTTGAGACGTGGTTCGGGGTCGGATCGGAGTTGGTGCCTTGGATAACACGGGGGTTGCGACTGGTATCTTGGGAGACGCATAACTTGCCGGGTTTGAAGTATGCTGTGGTAGAGCGGTAGGTACCGGAGGCTGTGAGCCACGCTTCGGGATCTGGATAGGTTGCGATGGGTGACTTGCCGCTTTTTGAGCAGCCGCCTTCTCTTCTCTCAACTTCTCTTTGGCCTCTCGAGCGGCCTGGGCATCCTTTTGAGCCTTGGCGGCACGAGCTTCCTTATCCCTCTTGTCGCGCTCTTGCTTATCCTTGCGTTCTTGAGCTTCGCGCTCTTTCTGCTCTCGAGCCTCCTTGTCTCTTTGTCGCTGTTCCTCTTTGAGCTTCTTCTCCTTCTCCTTAGCTTCTCGAGCTTTGCGTTCTTGTTCGGCTTGTTTCTCGCGTTGCTCATGGAGTCGTCGTTGTCGCTCTGCCTCTTTTCGCAGGCGTGCCTCTTCCTCGGCCTTCTTCTGCGCTTCTTTCTGCTTTCGTTTCTCTTCAGCCCTGGCTTTCTGTTCAGCAACTCGTTGCCTTTCAGCTTCTAACCGTGCAGCATCTGCCGCAGCCTTCTCGGCTTCTTTCCGCGCCTTCTCCTCGGCCAATGCTTGCTTCTTTTGAGCAGCCTTGTCCTTCTTCTTCTGCGCGTCCTTGGCTTTCTTAGCTTTCTTGAGTTCGGACTCTCGGTCCTCTGCCTCGATTTCTTCTAGTAGCCTTTGTTGACGTTCCTTGGCGACCTTCTCCTTGTAGGCGGAGAGAACCCGTTGTTCGAACATGCGAGCGGCGAATATCTGGAACATGCGACGGCCTTCTTCCATTCGTTGCTCTTCTGTCATTTGGTCCTGGCAGCAACACTCAGTATGGGACTGGGATGGCATCACAGACGGGTTTGAGTATACCTCTTCCTCTTCATACTCCTCGTCCTGGCTATCGTCATAATCTTCTTCCTCGTCCTCTTCTTCGTCGTACTCATCTTCTTCAGGAGGAGGGGGTGGATTATGAGGGTTGGAGTATGAGCCATTAGGGCCATTAGGGTGACCGTAGCCTCGTGAAAAGTGTTCGCGAGCGTCTTCCTCTCTTGCCATCCGACGTTCCGCAAGCTGTTCCATCATTTCGATGAAACGCTTGCCGTCGTTTTTAAGAAGGTCATCCGCCACGGTGAGAATACCACCTAAGTCCATGTTACCATATCTGCGGAGAAGTGATTCTAGGAGCTGCGTACCCTTGACTTGCAGGCTGTTGCCAAACGTCAAGAAATCGGCGACGTCTCGCTCGTGTGAGGTTTGGAATTCTTCGGGAGGTTCGTCGTCGCTATAATCGTCGTCCTCCACTTCGTCTTCACTATAGACCTCTTCCAGCTCCTCCTCGTCTTCGTCGTCGCCCACATGTTCTACTATCCGGCCTCGGGAGGGGGGTCGGTTGGTATAGCTCGATGGTAATCCTCGTCGTAGAGCGAAATCGCGGGCCGATGGTAGCATCGGTGGTCCCTCGCCCTGGTTTGCGAATTGTTCAAGCTCCAGGTAGTAGGCGTCGTAAAGGCCCTCTAGTTCTTCCTCAATCGCAGTCCGCTTTCGTCCACACACAGTGCAGCTGCAAGTGTGCTTCTGTTGTTCTTTCATCTTTTTGAGAACAGCGTCCTTCTCCACCTTGACCAAGGATTTCCGCTCATCTTCACCCAATCCAAGCCAGAATGCCTTTATGCGTTCGCGCTCTTCTTGGTTACTCGTACTCCATATCTTGTCGCGTGACATGCCAGCGCCTTGCGATAGATTAGGATGCGGTTCAGGTTCGAGGGCTTCTGGAATTGGCGATGTGGGGTCGGCAGTTGTTCCCTTCTTCTTCTTCTTTCGGTTCTTCTTAGATCTAGAATCCGAGGGCAGGTGACCGTTCATAGACGGCCCTGTATTAAGTTCGCTTTCCAGGATGTACTCAAACTCATCGTCGCTTTCGACTTCCTCGTGGTCAGCGGGGCCGCGGCCGGACATAGAGCCCGCACCAGCGCCATGGCTAGATGCATTGTCGATGTGTCCATTCGCAGCTTGCTGGGCAGCGGCTTTCGCAGCGGCCTTTTGTCTACGCTTCTGTTTCTTGCGGTTGATGGCGGGAGCAGGTTCATTGTCGACGTTAGAAACGTCTAGTGGGGGGTCGCTTGGTTTGGCAGTTGTGGGGGTCGAAGGCAACGAAGACTCAGAGGGGGTTCCCTTTGGCACGGTAATGAACTTTGAACCATCCTTGTTGGTGTATTTAGATGTGTTTCGTGGCGATACCGGGGTTTGGGCAGCCGGTCTTTGGTTGTTGGCCGGCATCGTAGGTTACGGAAGTAGGGCAGTCGAGGGCATTAAGATGTTGTGCGCGACACGTGGCTGTCGACGGGAGGACGCTGTGGAAGGAGAAGGTTTCTGCAATACGCGAGTGCGTGTCAGCTTTAAAGCGGCAGGAGCTGCGCGTCTCGAGAGGGTGAAGTCGTGGTGGTTAGGCGGCTGCGGGAACGAACGTTGCGGGTGGAGGGTCTGGGGGCGGCTCAAAATGAGGCACTCACAGTCGGAGCAGCAGCCAAGATCAGGGTTAGACTAGGTCAGCGATGACGCCTGCGGGGAAGAGCACAATGAATGCAAATATACGATAACTATACAAGGCTCTTCTGAGTAATCCAGACCCAATATATACCGAGCCAATTTGTTGCAGTGGCTTTGTTTGGTGTTTGCTTGAGGCTTCAATGCTCAAGGCTCAAACAGAGGATGGAAGTCACTATTTGGTGGAGTTGCATAGCACATGTACTTTCTCATGCAGCCGAACAAGCCCAGCGACACTGTGATGGATGTGGTTACTGGTCAGGCACGCATCTGATTGACGGGTTATACCCCACTATTTCCTACAGGTAGCCTGGCGCGGCCTGGTGTGATCGTGCACGTGATGCTGAGATCTGGCGATTTGGTGGAAGCGGAAAGTGGAGTGGGGGTGCAAACAGATCCAATACGGTACCTTGATGTCAAACGTCACTTCCTTTCCTACCCGTCTGTCTGGGGGCTACCCTGAACCTGGGGTCGAAAGAGATGACATACAATTGTTGTCGAGCGTTCAATTCACAAGACCCTATTCTATCCTTCATACTGAGAATCAATTCAATTCATGTTTTGTACGGCCTTAGTTACATAATTGATGAAGCAATCCAGCAACAATGATTCTTTTGCACTTGTTAATTCACAACAACCACTTCCCTTCGAGAAGCTTCCAAGCTACAGCAAATCATAGTAATCGGCTTACAGTTAAAGGACAATAAAGTCAATCATCGGTCACCAAGCCCGGAACTCCATACCCATGGCCCCCGTTTGCAACGCTTGCAAACGACTTCAAGCCCTTTGAGACACATTTGCTGACATAGGCAACGGGGCTGAATTAGGATCTTCGCATCTGATACTGATGTGCAAAACAAACTTGAGCGGCAGCATGACGACGCATTATTTAGCACCACCATAGCTGCCGACGCTGTACAACGTTCAACATGACAAGTGCAAAAACGCAAAAAAAGTCGTCAGACAGATTCATTGACTCGACTCTATCTGTAGCTCTTAGGTCATGTGGAACAGGACCGCAGCATTCTTTCATTCATCTCGTCGGGCAGACTCATGGGTGTGACAGGACGCCAGATTGAGATGCCGCCGTGCTGCCCCCTTGTCAATGCATGTCCCAAACGACGGAGGACAGCATCTACGGCAGAAGACAAATGTTTCGGCTCTTTAGCCAAACATGGGCAAAGAGTCTCAGATGCTGAGATGTCCCGTACAAAGGCCGTTTGGGGTACCACTCAGACGTAGCAGAGAGATCGGGAGAGGAAAGGAGTGCGATCTCTGCCAAACATGTGGAATGGAACATTCAATATGCAAGTGAGACTATACCTAGTCACTCATTGACTATTGAGGTGCTGACAGCTGTATGTGTGCATACTTTCATGGGACGAAGGATCATGGCATAAATCCCTTAAACGCCACGGCCTCGTAGGGCAGAGTAAGGCATGGCTTATTGTCACATCGGTCATGAAGTCTCGCATTGCTGTTACATACATGTAAGCGCAAGGTAAACTAAGACGGATTGATGCGATAATCGGCAATGCCCGAAGCGTAGTGTATGCTGTCATCAGTCACCGAAGCGGGTAGCAAATGAAGTTTTCACAGAAGAGGATACTGATCCTTGAGAACATACGTTTGTTTGCAAACAAATTGTCAGCAATGGAGTCAGTCGGCGTTTGTCAGGACTCCGAAATCCAACAGCACGTCAGTTTAGCGCGAGGGAGCCAAGGGAACGGAGCACATACTGAACGGGATCATCCGTACGGAGAAGTTTATGTTTATGATGCCCTTGGTAAACGCGGATGAAATATCCAGACACGAAGTGCAACTGCTAGGATTCTATTCTAGGGGACCTTTGAAATGATGCACTGCTCGACAGTAGCTAATGAGCGTTCAGTACTGACTGGTAGTTCATCCTAGCCCCTGGTCCGGTTCCTGTTTTTAGCTTACCGGCGGGCGGGAGTGGGCTAGCCTGCACAGCCTCAAATGACGGCGGCCATGATGGGACTTGAATCAATGGGCAGAAATTCTCAGAACTGACGGGAGAACCAAACGGAGGCCAAGAACGATGTGAATAATCCTCCGATTAAAGGCAAGGGGCCTTTTGCTGTGGATGTGGATCTGTTGATATGCTTGTCTGAATCTGGAGTTTGTCGTCATTGTCGTATTGAAGGCTACATTAGCCCTGTCTATCATCGTCGAAACAAAACAACGATGCCGAGCTTATTTGTTGGACAAGACTGTTCAAGACATCCATCATTAACAGCCCCCTGACAGTTGACAGTTGCTGAAGGATTGAGCTGAGTAAACAGGGATAGGACGGTTCCGCGAAGACACTTTCCACAGTTACCTAATTGAATGCTAAAATCCATCGGCGCTTGACAAGTCTCGAATTGATCAGTCCTGTAATTTATTTTGCTGTAGCTGTAGAAACTGTTAGCGATGGCTGGCCCGCGTATCGAAACCTTCGCGGGTTTCTGTCCAGTGAGCTGGTTCCCAGCGGAGAAAGTGTCAGACTTAACCGAGCGGCCTTGGTGCAAATTACTTGTTTTGGATATACCGGGCGTCTAGTGGACGCTCCGCCACAGGGGGCTTGCTCCTAACGTCTTCAGTGAACTGATGTGCAGTGTGGTGCATCAACCAAGCATGTGCCCAAGGCTATGCCAATGCTCATGAATGGAGTTGTTATTCTGTTCACTTCCAATTGAAGTCACCGAGTGACTTTTATTCACGTTACGTAGCAGAGAAATCATCAGAGATCCGTTGTAACCATCCATACTGTCGGTACATTTCATGTATCTACCTTGATCCATGTCATGTCCATCCATGAACAGCTTATGTTCCGCCCTGTGTCATCAAGTACAGCACAGCACAGCAAAGCAACACCAACTCAGGTAATAAACCCACCTGTAGCATAGTCTGTAGTGTAATAGCTGGAGCACAGCACCCTTCAGGGCTGTCGCTGTCGTCTCATGCTCGGGCAGCTAAGATGGTCGCCCCGGACCCGTTTTCTATGCCTCCACCCTTTTTGTCAGTCTAGGGGAGCCGAGAGCCAGAGTGAGTGAGTCTCCGTTTATGGCTCTCTCCACTCAACTATCACCGATGCCACCACCACCGTCACTGCCGTAAACAAGACTGTTCCAACAATAGAAGGAGGCTGCCTCTCTAGCTTCGATCTATAACTAAAAACGCATAGAGATATCTTTAGTTGGCCTTTTCAAGATCTGTCTATATCTCTTTCCATTCCTTAAGAAAACGAACTTGGCCAGTCTTCCAACAATTTTTTTTTCAGCCCAGCCCAATCCGCCTCAGCTCAAATCCTGGTCTGAGATTGAGACTAAAGCGACGAGCCGGACAAAAAAACACAGCATCAACCATTTCACATCGTCCTTTACCGTCCTATCATATCAACCCGGGAAGCCTACTATTTACGTGCTTTTACCTGATCCGTTACCCTTCAACTCGTATTCAATCTTTCATCAAACCTCCATCTTATTCTTTTCTCTTCTTTACCTGTCTAGGGAATATTACCCTACCCTACCCTACCTTACCTTACCATCTATCATCCCATCCATACCATTGGAGTCTTGGGACGTTCCCTCTTGGTCCTCCGTCCCACCGCCATTAAAAACGCCCTGCTCGCACTACAACCTGACCCCAGCCCGAACTACTCAACCGTATTGTACCGTGCCGTGCTCCGTATTTACGTACTGCTTGGCCCGTCCTGGCCTTTGCTTTCTCCTCGCTCCACGTCCCGTCCGCGCGCTCAATCCGAACGTCCCTTGTTGCTCACCCATCCAACGATCCTCTTACCAAAAAGTCCGTTCGAAAAAAATAAGGGGTCCTGAATCTCGTTGACGACACTTTCTTCGCCGAACCGAATTTCCAATTACCTTCATCGTTTCTCTCCCGCATTCAATCAATTCCCGCTGGTCTAGCTTAGCTTGTTTTTGCTCTTATCACCGCGACGACGCCCTCTTGATCGCTGTAGCTTGCTGCATTTCCATCCATCTTCAATCGACGACGAAAACGAATACCCGACGCATTACCCAGATCTGGGGCCCGTAGCAGACTCCAGATCCGACGATATCTCCCATTGTTTTCGAGACGACACGCTGTTTCGAGCCTATATAATTGATTCATCATGAGCGCAAATCCAAGCAACGTTATCCGCAGGTATGTGTTATTGTCGCGCTGCCCAGCCCTGCATCGCCATGATTCCCACCACTCCGAAATTTATATCTCTTTTTCTCTTTCCAATCCCGACATCTCCTGAAACCTGTATTGGGACAATCGCTGACGAAGAATTACAGGAAGTTGGTCATTATTGGTGATGGTGCCTGCGGCAAGACCAGTTTGTTGAGCGTATTTACGCTAGGTTACTTTCCTACAGTGAGCTCCCCCAACCTTTGCTTCGTCATCACTTACTAACTATGTCATAGCATTATGTGAGTCTCGGTCGAATCTGTTATGCGACGACGAATACTAACTGCAGATAAGATCCCTACAGTCTTTGAGAACTATGTGACAGATTGCAGAGTAGATGGCAAGTCCGTCCAACTTGCTCTATGGGATACTGCCGGCCAGGAAGACTACGAGCGATTACGACCTCTCGCATACTCGAAAGCCCATGTCATTCTGATAGGATTCTCCGTCGACACTCCAGATTCCCTCGACAACGTTAAGCACAAGGTATGAGTCCCGCGGCGCTTAGTGAAGGTAGTTCAAGGCTGACTGGTTGCTCGCATAGTGGATTGAGGAAGCTCAACGATTGTGCACTGGTGTTCCTATCATTCTTGTTGGTCTGAAGAAGGATCTTCGAGAAGACCCCGTTGCGATTGAGGAAATGCGCAAGAAGTCGTTGCGATTCGTCTCCGAGCATGATGGCGAGTCTATCGCACGAGAAATTGGCGCAAAGCGGTATCTGGAATGCTCCAGTTTGAGCGGCGAGGGTGTTGACGATGTTTTCGAGGCAGCTACTCGTGCTGCTCTGCTGACATTCGAAAAGGGCGAGGGTGGTGGCTGCTGTGTGGTCCTGTAAGACCATGCGTACTCCGATACACATGCGAACTCGGCATCTGGACCACAAGGATGTGACCATACCTGCCCGCATCGAAATGCTGACGACGAAACGGCGCCGGTTGATTTCAAAACAATCGATCATCCAGTCGCCTCGGCTATACTATCTATCAACATATGTTCCCATTTCTGAAGACAATTGGAGGAATTTTGGACACCAGGGAATCAAACAGGATATAGAGGACTTATTGCTCGGCGCTCCAGGAGGAGGACTTTTCTTATATTTTAACATGCTGTCTTGTCATCAGACAGACAGACCGGGAATGTGGCCAAGGGACATCCAAAACTCATAGCCACGGCGTTTCGGCCCAACCATTCCATCTACATCACCCCGGCCACACCTATCGAATGCCGGCATCTTTACCATTGCTTTTACCTCCAGGCGTTCCCCGTTCAAAAGACAAGAAAAAAATATGAATATGAATATTCGCTACTTGGACCCGTCTCCAAGACAAACAAAACGTCGACCCTGTTCATCTTGTCTTCCGCCTGCGCATGCGTTCCCCTTTCCTTTTTGATCCTGAATTACGGCCCGACTGTTTTGACTTGTGATTTTTTCCCGATCTGACAATTTTAATATTTGGCAAGCGGAATGCGAAGCGAAAATGCTCCTATATACATGGCATCCCAGGAGGATACACAAAATGGAGGCGGGTGTGTACGCAGAGGGAGGTCTGGCATTTTGCATAATTTTAGTTCAAGCGGGTTAGGATATGCATTTTTGCTCTCTGTATCATTTAATAATTGGGACACAGCATAGAGCTGGCTGGTTTGGTGGAGTGCAAGAGTGGATGAGAGTGATTTAATCGCATACTTGAGACAAGGGAGATTGGTGCTATCGTTGGAAGATTTGACAAGTTAATGAGAGTGACGACAATCTTGAGCTTGAATGTTATTCCGAATGCTTCACTCAATTCACCACCGACTCTTCGTTGCGAGCCGAACGCACATTAATTTGTTGTAGCGTTTAACAATTGTCTATTATACATACAGTACACTTTTTTGACCCTCATACCATTTCTTGAATTCGTACATTAACCACACAGGCCCGTTTAATCGGTGTGCCTCTTCCAGTCGTGGTTCCACGCATTCTTAGCGGGGAAGTCTGTTTGGTATCGTGCGTATTCAATCGGTATCGCATCAGTGCCCCAGACACCCTTCTTCTCCATAGCCACTCGGTACAGGTAACCCTCGTCTCTGTTTCCAGGCCCAACGGTCTTGCGCAGCTCTTCACAGGCATTGTACATGCCGCTGTAGATACGGTGACGCTCACGCTCGGTCGCTTGGTTCTGCTGTCGACGGAACAGCTGCCATGCTCGGTGGATCGTCCAGTGACGGAGGTATCGGAGACGGGCCATACGCAGGGGCGGAGGCGCAGGAGAGAACATGTTCTGGCGGAGTGTGCGGATGCGGTAGAAGTTTTCGGATTTGGCCTGCACATGCTTCTTGCGGGGAACTGCCGCTGCGGGCTTCTTCGCGGCGGGCTTGGGAGGTGTGCGAGCGAGCATGTTTGTCGTCGTGGAGAAGAGACGAGTTGTGGGCGCAGCGGGAGCAGCTTGACGGCTGAAAAGCCCGCGGAGAGAAAACATCGAAGCCATTGTAGGGTATATCGCGGCGACTGAAGCAAAGGTCGGGAGGGCCGTGGGGTACGTTCGAACAGGAGCCAATTCGTCTCTTGGTTGGTGCCGATACAATTTTGGTACAGAAAACAGTCAAGTTCCTAGAACGAGTACCAGATTGATCGAGGTCGTGCCAATTGGTCGAACGCTAGCCGGTGCAAGCAAAAACTAGAGTGGAATCTCGAGGGTTCGGTCGGTGCTCTC
Source organism: Fusarium humuli (assembly GCA_004366955.1). NCBI lineage: Eukaryota > Fungi > Ascomycota > Sordariomycetes > Hypocreales > Nectriaceae > Fusarium > Fusarium humuli. The sequence goes on along the minus strand of QHKN01000215.1, from coordinate 8,590 downwards.
AAGGTGATGATGGGCCAAGATTTCCCGAGGGAGTCGAGTTCGATTGTGTCGGCACTGGTGGGCTCTCGAGTTCCGCCAAATGAAATCTGAAATTCGGGTTGAGAGGGTCGCTATCGAATCGTGCTTGGCCATAGAAGTTGTGAATGTCCTGAGGAAATTGTTAGCTCAATTGTTCCGAGCGGACTAAATATGATCCGTGAGACATGTCAACAACGACAAGCGATTGGGACGGGCTTCAGACAACTCAACGCCAGACAAAAACGACAAACCATGACTGTAGTAGGTACTAATGAAAATAGAGCATCAAACAATATATAAAACAATGCAAATGACACTCTGAGATGACCATCCTGGTTGCCATTCGATCACTTACCTCAGTATCAGGCGTAGGTATATAAATCAAGAGAGCAGGGTCTCCTGACTTCAACATATTCAAAGCCGCTGCTCGTTCTTTCGACTCCCAGCGCTTTGAAAGCTCAGAAAGACTGGCACCTGTGGCATTGACAATAAGCTCTTCCAGAGCATGTTGCTCACCGTTTCCAGAACGTCGACGTGGGAGCAAGTTCATAAGCCAACCAAGCTCCAGTACAATGGGACAGGTTTTGAACTTAAACTGCAGATTTGAAGTCGGCCATACCCCCCCTGATCGGTTCAAAAAGTCCTTCCAGAGTTCCCAGACTTTCGTGTAACCCTCAGTGGATTGTATCTTGGCAGGATCGGGACCCTGGGGCTCGGGCTCTTGATCTGGATCTGATAATGCATGTAGCTCTCGCAATTCGCCGATGAACAGTCTCATCACTTCACCGAGCATAGCCTTGAACCGGAGATCATGCACGCTCTCATGTCGAGGAACCTGGCCCATGTATTCGAAATCTCCGATCGTGACACATCCAGTGGCTCCCATGAAAGTCTGAAGGCCAGTTCCTAGGTCATAACGAAGTTTGAAAATATAGTTACCAGGTCTATGCCGCAAATAATATCTTGAATTTTGTACGGCATAGGGTTTATAAACCCCTATCCTCACGCTGGTACTCGAATTCAACCATAGTCGATATGGTATTCTCTTGAAGAAAAAGTCTGACCCGGTGACGGGAAACCGGCCAATGTGGTCCATTATGAGCGTTTGTCGGGTTCGATGGCATTCCTCGACGTGTGCGAAGTTTCTGTTTTGGATCTCTCGCTCCTCGGCTGTCATCATAGCCATGCGCTGAGGACGAGCGCGGTCCAAGATTTCGTTTTCCTGTGCCAGACGGCGGAGGCGACCCATCTCACTTTGTTGCTCGGGAACATAGTACCGACTCCTATCGGACTTGGCTTCTTGTTGCCAATCTTGATTGGAGCTCTGCACTCTATTAAAGTATTTGCGGAACTCGCACTCGGAAGAATCTTGACACACTTCGCAAAACGTCCGTTGAGCTGTGTTGGAACTGCTAGGTTGACTGGAGGTGCTCATCTTGCGAACAGAAGAACTCCTAGAATATCTAAACCAGTGCCAGTATTGATATTGCGGTAACGTATGGTAGCAAGTGGACTGGTTTCACGATTTGGGCGACGATGCTTGGGTGGAAAGAGAGTGGAAATGTTCAGAAAAGACGAGAGAATATTGAAACTGTCAAAAACCAAGATTCAATTATGCATTAAACTCTAGTGGAGTCCCAGCTTATACATGCTTTCCGCAAGTAAAGATAGCGTCTGATATGAAATTGCTGTTCGCTTGGTTGTATACAGTAGAGTTATACTTTCGAGCATTCATTGTAAGTGACGTCGGAAATGCCCGGCGTCCTAGAGATGCGCGAAAACCGGAGATTGAAGAAGGACAGGTTTCAGGAAAAGATGAACCCAATATGCATTATAAGTTGAAGGAGCTTAGGTACCTGTTTGTGTTGGAGTCGATGCCGTTAAAGGAAGGCGGGAATGGATCGCTTTCAAGGCCATTTCTCGCGACAGGTAGGCTCGCAACCCATATTGAAAACGGCCCGAGAATTTAAAGATGCTCTCTCTTAAGGATGGTCGATTCAAGAAGATAAAACACAATGGACACATAGAGGAGCCTGTGATACGAGGGAGTTTGCTCAAAGAAAGTGTTGGAAAAGGCCCTAGAGGGTCATCAAAGGCGATAGTCTCCGCCTGAAGAAGAATACAAATTATCTCCTTTAACCTAGGAAGTGATTGAAAGAATGAGGGAAAGCTTTGTAAAGCCTCGTAGAGCAAACGAAAGCTAAATGTGCGCGCATTGAATAGCTGAAGTAGTCAGCTTTATTTACACAATGTACTGATTCACTCTTAAGATGAATGCTTTCATTTCACTCCCGGACTGCCAGATCACTGCCAGCCTTTCCATCCCACCACTTTTCGTCTTGTCCATACCAAACATTCTCATCATCTCTCCTCCACCTACCCACAAGTCATACCTAAACCCAACCATTTGTCTCCTTAGGCTTCCAGCAAACACACCATCCTCATCACCAAGTTGTTGCCTTCGCAAGATCACCCGTCGTCCATTCCCTCCTCGACAAGTATGCAGCATCATATGGGAAGCAATCAGCTTGGTCGAGAGAGGGAAGGCAAAATGGATGACAGCAAGCAGGAGCGTTCCAGCGAGACCAAGTCCGAAGACTTGGTACTGGACGCAAATGAACCACAAAGTTTGATCCCGACAAACAGTGAGAAACAGGCTTCGAACAATCACGAGCTGGAGGATGTCTCCCTTAAGAATGAAGAGGAAGTTCCAGACAGCGATGATGAGGCTGTGTTTGTTGGGCAGCAGATGGTCGATGAGGCAGCTGACTTCTCAGCTGTATCTCAGACTTCACGTACACGCCAGCGCAGGCCTCTGTTCAAGATCAACTCGCCCAAGTCGGAAGACTTCCACTTTGACGACAACGATGTCGACGACGTCTCCGACGAGGACCCCGAGCAGGCCTATTACGAAGCAACCAAACAGTACCACCGTCGCCATCAAATCTTGACTGACTACAATATTCCAATCGGCCCCTTTGAGTCAGAAGAATACAGCTCGCCTCCCCGTGTGTCCCTCTTTCGGATGCTTCCAGGCGTACAGTCTGCGCAGCAAGTCCTTCAAGCATCCACTCGTGTCGTTGAGAACAGCGTCGGCACTGTGGCTGGAGGTGTCGAGGCCGCAATGACTCGAGTTCAGGAGTCATTGGCAGCCTGGCCTGGGGGTCTTAACGGCGGTCTTCTTGACTCCATCAGCGAGTTTGTGACTGAAGGTATGCGATCGCTGCCGCCTTCCGATGCCATCGTTCGTCCACAAGGAAGACAAACGTCCCATTGAGAAGCACGCGGCAAGAGAAAGACCAGTGAACTCGACGGAAACACTGTTCCCAGTCGATCTACGAAAAGAAGAAATATTGCGCAGCCAAGGGTAAAGCTGCGGCAGAGCTGGGGCTCTGGTACCACTTCTATACCGTTTGGACTCCCATCTTGCTCTTTAGGGACTGTCATCTGGAGCGCAAGTTGACAACACGATAAGGATTTGCCGATATAGCTTGGAAATGGGTTGATGGAACTTTGCATTTAGGGAACGATACCCTGTATTATTATATCAGAAGCATGTTGTGGGCGTTAGAGAAGTTTGAGAGAAAGAAGCCCAGATCAGGACTGGCACAAAGATATTGGGGTGCTACGCGAAGAATAGAACGTCACCAGAAGAACAATGATCTCGACACTGGGCTAGTATAGACAAAGCAAACTTTCATTTTACGAAACTACTATTATCATGTCATCTCAATCATCAAATGTTAACTCCAAGACCTATGCTATGTTGTTTTACCCGTTAAGCCATCCCTTAATGTTCATGTGTTACACTGTTGAGATCCCTGAACTCGCCGCGCAGACTCTCGATACCCTCCTTCTTAACCTCTTCCACAAGCTTAGCAATCTCAGGAGCGATAACGTTCTCATCAAAACCGAAGTACTTGTATGCATCCTTTCCAGGTAGAGACTTGCCGAATGTCGACATGGAGTAACCGGCATCGGCGTATCTCTCCCAACCATTGACGGCATAGGCTTCGATAACGACGCGGGGAGCATTCGAACGGTATTGGAGAACTTGGCGCTTATACTCAATGGGCTGGGAGTTGAAGAGACGTTGGCAAGGGAAGGAAACGACACGGGCTTTAATGCCGAACTTCTCCTTAAGGACATCGCGAGTCTTGACAGCGAACACCATCTCAGCACCGACACCGATGAGGGTGACGTCTGCGTTTTCTTCCTCGATGAAGACGTAGGCACCCTTCTGGGCACCTTCGCGGCTCGAGTACTGAGGATATTGCTCGAGGTTCTGTCGTGAGAGTGAGATGATGGAAGGGGTATCCTTGGCCTCAAGGGCAGTAATGAAGGCGCCGGCCGTCTCTTCGGTGTCGCAGGGTCGGATGTAAAGGATATTGGGCATAGAGCGGTAGAGGGCAGCAAGAGCAATAGGTTGATGAGTAGGACCGTCTTCACCGGTACCAATCGAGTCGTGAGTGGCGATATGGATGGCTTGGAGGTTCTGGAGAGCGCCCATACGGACGCCAGGGGCGGCGTAGATGTAAAACATGAAGAAGCTGGAGGTGACGGGGAGTATAGTACCCTTGCCGTAGGCGGCGAGACCGTTCGAGATGGAAGCCATGGCATGCTCGCGGATTCCCCAGTGGATGTAGCGACCGGAGTAATCGCCATTAATACCGCAAGTGGTCTTGAGATCGGGCTGTGCCTGTGTTAGCAATGGCGACTTCTGACCTTACAGACAATACTTACATGTTGGAAATCAACCTTATCCTTCCAAATCATGTTCACAGAGGGTGATAGATCAGCCGTGCCAACCATGAAGTTCTTGATCTTAGCAGCGAGAGGGTTACAGACAATACCCGCAGACTTTCGGGAAGGTGTGGGAGTAGTAGGCAAATCCTTCTTGGCAGGAATGATGCTTCGCCAGTCTTCGGTAAAGCGACCTTCAATTCGTTTGATGAACTCCTCGTGTAGCTCAGGGTGCTCTTTGCCGTAGGCGTCGACGAGACTGTTCCAGTCTTCAACTAGACGATCGCCGTGGGTCTTGCGGTCACGGAAGAAGCTGTATACCTCATCAGAGACGACGTAGTGCTTCTCAGGATCCATGCCAAAGCTCTCCTTGACGGCTTTGACACCTTCAGGACTGAAGGCAGCACCATGGGCCTTAGCATCGCCAGCGACCTTGCTGCCAACGCCGATAATGGTGTGGATGTTGATGAAGGTGGGCTTGTCGGTGCTCGACTTGGCTTTAAGAAGAGCCTTGGCGATACCCTCAACATCGTAGCAACCGTCCTCGACCTCAATAACGTCCCAGCCACAAGCGCGCATCTTAGCGTTGACGTCCTCGGTGTTGCAGAGATCGACGCTACCGTCACATGTAATCTGGTTGTTATCGTACATGACCACAAGGTTGTTGAGCTTCCAGTGGCCAGCAAGTTGAATGGCTTCAAGAGCCACACCTTCTTGCAAACAGGCGTCACCGATCATGCAATAGGTCATGTTGTTGATGAGGTCGTAGCCAGGTTTGTTGTAAGTGGCAGCGAGGTTCTTGGTAGCCATGGCAAGGCCAACAGCATTGGCAATGCCCTGTCCCAGAGGACCAGTCGTGACTTCGATTCCTTCATGCTCGATTTCAGGATGTCCAGGTGCCAATGAGTCGTAATTGGAGGAGTGATACGACTTGAGGTGGTCAAAGGTCATGGCCTTGTAGCCGGTGAGATGAAGGAATGTATACTGGAAAAGACAGGTATGGCCGTTGGAGAGGACGAAACGATCGCGGTTGAAGTAGTCTGGGTCGTTGGGAGAGTACTGCATAACGTATTTCCAGAGTGCGAGGCCAATGGCCGCCATTCCCATAGCACCTCTAGAACCCAGTTAGTACTAGGTATACCCTTATGCTTGGACAGAGCACAACTTACCCGGGATGTCCACCAGAGAATTGCTGGCAAAGGTCGGCGATCAAGCAACGAAACTGTCGCAGAGCGAGGTCAATCGTCTCGGCATCATCGTTCTTGATCAACTTGACAACATTGGAGAGAGCCGCTGGCTCCTGTATCACTGGGGAGATTGCACTAGGCGCCATTTTGAACTCGAGTTTGTGGTGTTCTTAGACAGAGAGATGATGAGTCGAGTGAGACCAACATCGACAGCGTTGCTCGAGATATAGGGATTTCTAAAAAGCATCTTTTGCGCGTGATCTTTCTCATAGTGTTGATGATGCTCTGCTGCGACCCCCTGGGAGTCCCAACACGGTAAGGGAAAGCGCCGTGGGGTTCTGGGTAATCGCCATTGAAACGTCGGTTGGATTTGTCTGGGGAATTCGATGGTCTTGGTGTCTCGCTGCAGGGCTTCTGTATATGGAAGTTGGAAGCATCGAGCTGGGGCTTTGCCTGTTGAGGTTAGAGTCGAGATCCATAGTGAGCGCTTAGAACTGCCATTGGAAAGACACAAGAGGAAATGATCGAGGTGCCACTCTGTGGGGAAAGCTTAGATCCGCAGATGGTACTCCCTGTGTCGGCAGATGATTGGGGTTAATGATAGACAGAAAAAAAAGCCATGTCTTGTGTAACTGAAAAGTGACCAAAATAAAACATGCAATTGAGTCGCTAGAAGTGGTAGTACAAGTCCTCTAGTTTGTGTCTGATCACCAAATTGCCCAATTCTTCTTGTCCCCTACTATACCCTCTCAGCCTGCTTCAAACAACCCCCACGATGGCGATGTGACAACCCCCGGCTGCAATAACCTCATGCGATTCCTGCAGACGAGACCCTCGAATCCGACTTCAACACATCATCCGTCGCATAGAATTTCCTTCGAATACTACCATGGGAATTCTCCAACTAATAGAATCCAGTCCAGCTCCGATGCCTCCAGAAATGGATACTCTAGATGACTGTATAACCTGACAAGTCTTTCCAACATTTCTTCTTCTCATCAGCTTCAATTAATTTCTTCAATCTCTCCAATACCTTAACAACCTCTTCACAATGGCTCCCGCTATCGTCTCAGACATCGAGCTCCCGGCCAACGTGCCCGAAACCCAAGAGACACCCGCCTCAAGAGCATCAACCTACAAGCTCTTCTCACTGGAGAACAAGACCGTCGCCATCACAGGCGGGGCGCGTGGTCTAGGTATTACTCTTGCCATCGCCGTCGTCGAAGCCGGCGGTAGCGTAGCTTGTCTCGACATTCTCGAGGAGCCATCGCAAGCAGAATGGGCACAGCTCAACAAGATCGCCACAGCCAACAAAGCTTCAGTATCGTACCGAAAATGCGATGTCACAGATGAGCAATCTGTTGAGACAGCGATGAAGGAGATCTCAGCTGAGGCTGACAAGTTCGGCGCTCCTTTCTGGGGAACCATTGCTTGTGCTGGTATCCAGCAGCAGATCGCTGCTCTTGACTATCCCGCTGCCGACTTTGACCGCATCCTGCGAGTCAATGTTACCGGCGTCTTCAACACTTGCAAGTATGCTGCGAGAATACTGCGAGAGAAAAACAGCCCCGGTAGTATTGTGATCATCGGAAGCATGTCCGGCAACATTGCCAACAGAGTAAGTCCATTGACCATTCTATCCATCCAACGAAGCTAACAGATTCCAGGGTCTCTCTTGCACCGCATACAACTCCAGCAAAGCCGCAGTTCAACAAATGTGTCGATCGGTCGCTCAAGAATGGGGTCAATACGGCATCCGAGTCAACACTCTGTCTCCCGGCTACATCCGAACCGCCATGACTGACCAATTGCTCCAAGAGAACCCCGAGGTCGAGAAGACGTGGATGGCTGGCGCCCTGCTGGGACGTCTGGGTGCGCCCGAGGACTTCAAGGCGCCCGCTGTGTTTTTGTTGTCCGAGGGTGCTTCTTTTGTTCACGGTACGGACTTGAGGGTTGACGGAGGACATTGCGCGTCTGCATAGTTGGATGAAATAGACTACATAATTGGAGCTTGGAGTTTGTATCATGAAAACGGCCTCAAAGTCAGCATATTTGTGACTGCGTGACAGTAGAAGCCCTTTGCCCCTTCGCCTTGCCTACTTCGCCTGCCATCCGAGCTTATGTGAACAGAGACAGACCACTCTCAAGGCAGGATGAACGAGTATCTTATGCCCAGTTACGCCATATTTCCATCGTAGGGAGACTATCTAGATAATAGCCAATGCATGGTAGACGTAATGGGCCTCACCAAAGATGGGCAGCCGTCAGGGTATCAGGAGAATTGGCCGCCGAGAGCATAAGAGACGAAATACTTTGGTCACCTTATGCTACTTCATTTCTGCAGCCTAATTCTTAGAGGATAATTCTTCTGACACGCACCTAGCAGCCCGAATTTTGCTTCGCATTGAAGAATTGCCAAAGCGGCGCCATCAAACCTAGACACAGCAATGCACGCACGGAAAGGATGAGAACGGAAGCTCTGCAAGGGAAAAAGTATAACAGAATCAGAGTTGTACTGATGCACAAGTGGCAAAGGTACCCAAAAGAGTTCGGCCACAGCAACGTTTGTTCTATTGAGCGTATAAATAATGCGATGCCCTCGCCTGAAGGCTGACAGAACTTCCCATCCCCATCCCCATCCC
>QHKN01000214.1:0-23152 GCA_004366955.1 Fusarium humuli | reverse complement strand
CGCAACGCTCAGTATCTACGCCCTACATATCTGCCAACATAAACCTAGTACGGACTAGTTTATCCCTTGGGAACCTAAACCGTCACATACGTCCCGTGTACCTGTCATTTCCATCCCCCACTCTCACCAATCTACAGCAACCTCAACCAATCAATAGAGGACCGACGGCGTTCCAACACATCATCGCCCCCCTTGCAACACCCAGTAGTGTATATATACGTTCACTTAGCATTAGTTAGTACACTTAGCTCAACAGCTATTAATAAGACTTCTTTACCTAAATGCACCTAGCCCGCCTTATTTACTATTAAGAGACGTGAGATTTCGCTCTGCTTAGTATAACAACTTGCGACTCTGCTAACATTAACTTAGATCGGACCAGTTTATCCTTTGGAAAACCAAACTGCCACATTTCACATGCCTGCTTGAATAAACCGAGTATAGACTAGTTTACCCTTTAAACATAATAACTATTATAAATTAGTTAAAATAAGCTTTATCTCCATCTTTGATACTTATGTAGCCCCTAACCTTTAACAGTATTGTTCTTATTTATATAGTATTTTCTGTAACCTAGTAAAGCTAAGTTCTTACTACCTGTAATAGGTCTTAGGTACAGCTAGGTAGATTGAGAAGGTAGGGGTCAATTAGTGGCAAGACTAAAACTTGCCAAGCCTATTGAGTGTGTGGGGATTCCTAGAAATACCCCTCGAGAGTGAGGGGGCACGTGACCTAGAGCGCCGCCGCACGGGGCCGGGTACGATCCCAAGGTCGTGGGTTCGAACCCCGATACACTACCCTACAGTAAGAATTATCTCATGTTAAATAATAAAGAGGAATAGGTAATAAATTATATATATTAAGCTTTACAGCCTTCTATCATGCTTTTATCTTACAAAGAGAAGTGCTTAATCTCCTTTGTAGATTATCCTAACTAGCTTTACCTGGGTTCCTCTAAGATGTCGAATCAAGCTCTGGCGGCGTGTCGCATATGCTAACGTAGATTCATTATGTCCTTTTCTCCGATGCCATTCCATCTCAACTTCAGCAATAACAACCCCAGCTCTTTTCCTAGGAACATAGTCTGTATTCCAACTCATCGCTTCAAGCTTAGGCTGTTCATAGTACCGTTCTACCAGTAACCACCTTTTGATCTTTTCATTGGATTCTATGAATGAAACCTCGGTTGCCAGGAAGCCATGGGGAAAGGTCTTTGCGTCGCTGAGAACAAGGATCTTGACAATGTCAAAATGGCGATAGGTCAATGCGCCGATAAGGGGTGTTCCGTGATCAGGACAAGCATGCTGGATATTAGCACCATACTCAAGGAAGTTTCGTACAGCTTCCACGGAGCCTGATATTACGCTCGAGCAAAAGAATGTATGCCTTCCAGGATGTGAGAGATCGGCGAGATCGAGGAATTCCTTGATGTTCAGAAAAGGCCGAATAAGTCGCAGATGTCTTGATAGGAACAAAGGGCATGATCTATGCTTAATTGCCCCCCACAGGAGTTTGGTGGGTGCCCACGATAATGATCTATTATTGAAAAACCGCGGGAAATGGCTCAATATATAACAAAGATAAATTGGCGTATCCGAAATCAGAATGGAGAGAGCCGCATTGATGCCGAATTTGTTTCTCGCAAAAAGGTCGATTCCAGCATCAAGTAATGCTCTAAATGCGTTGATATTCGGTCGGCGTCTTCTAACAGTACTAGGACAGACAAAGAGTGTCAGACAATTGTCTCCGGACTCATTCACGACCTGGTGGTCTGCGCCGCTCTTCAAGAGGAGTTGTATGACTTGGGATGAGGCACTTAGGCATGCCAGAAGAATGGGAGTATGGGAATGACGTGATATCAGATTCTGGCGAGCACCCAAGCATATAAGGTACTCAGCAACCGACAAGGCATTGGTTACGGCCGCGGTATGGAGTGGTGATAGGCCATCGTAGTCTAGCTGCTCAATATCGGCGCCAGCAACAACCAGGGCTTTGAAAGTTGCCAAATCGTTGAGCCGGGCCGCTATATGGAGCGGCGCCTGCGTGTTCATCTCATCAAGTTTGGGATTGAGCATGGTGAAAATATCACTGACAATCTAGTTGTTAGTGGCGTTTCCAGTAGTCTGGTTAGATCTGCTTACATATTTTTGTGGTTCTTGCTGATTTCGTCAACCAGCATTACCACCCCTTGTGTGTTCCGGGAGGCCAAAGCAACAGAGAGATAGTTTCCATGTTGAGCTCGGAACTTCCCCCATTCCTCGAGATACCTCTTGACCATTACCGGAATGAGAGGATTGAACGTCGGATCCCTTAAAGCCGCACTAAATTCATTGCAATAAATGTTTCCGAGCTTATTCCAGGACACAGCGGAAACACTGGCCTTATTATCCAGGAGCCATTTGAGAACAGGAATACTCTTTCGCTCACAGATTGCGAACATCAAAGGTGTTACCGGATGTCCTACTCCCGATGCCATCCCAGGCATTATCTGGATGTCTATAGGGCAGCCGAGATCAAGAAGTTTCTGGCATGTGGCAATATCGCCACGTCTTATGGCCAGCATTAGAGAACCTGCCATATTCCGCTCAGCCTTATGTTTCATGATAGATCCATTCGCATTGGGGTCTCCGAGATGGTCTTTCAAGAGGTTAACGATGGTTTCATTTCCAGAGCTGTAAGCGTGAACAAAAGAGGACTTGTCAATATGACCTGCCTGCTGTCCAGCACCGTGGCTCAAAAGGGCTTTTACACACTCAGTGTGCCCTTGCTGAACAGCTGAGTTCAGTGGAGTCATCCCTGATTTGGATTTAGCATGAACATCCCCCCCACGCTTTACCAAGTATTGAATGACAGACGCAAGTCCAGCCCAGACAGCATAGTGAATCGGCGTTTGTCCATCTAGATCCGTAGCGTTCAAGTCTGTCAAGAGATCCTTGTCCAAGTAGAACTCAATGGCGTCGACTTCACCAACTAAGGCGGCTAAATGAAGCGCATTTGCATTCTTGAACCCAATCAACCAATTTCCTAAACGGAAAGGTATGGTCCAGGTTTGGTTCCATTTGGGTCGATACTTGTTCAAGGTGGAGTGACCGAACACGTTTAACAAGAACTTGCAATTCCGTGAGTAAATTGCCATTAAAACACTATCCCATGACTGTGGAACTCGGAGCCATGGGTCAGCTCCAGCATCAAGGAAGGCTTCTGCGGTTTCCATGGAACGACGATCAATATGATAAGCCATGGGCGTTAAACGAGATGACGGTAAGTTTGGGTTAGCACCAGTAGCTAGGAGACATTTGAGTTTATTGACAGATGCATGCTGGACTGTTCCCCATGTCGGCAAGCCAGCGGTAAGGTGAAAAGGACCGAGACTATCGAAGGAGCCGACTCGAGCTAAATGTTCAGACGTTGCATGCTCTAGGAAACATTTCAGAACCTGCTCATCCTTGGACACCCCGGGCAAGCAGGCAAGCTCGAAGGAAGTTATCACACCGACTTGGATGTGGCAGTCGATACCAAGTTTCAAAAGCAATTTCGCCAAACTCCCATCTTGATGGATGATTGCTTCACATAGGAGCTGTGCCATGATAGTCTTTTTAGCCAATTGTTCTGTATGCTTTGCACCATCTGCAATAAGATGAAACTTGTGGGAAAACCAGTTCCAACCAGAGTAGGTTGGCAAAGGGTTCTGCATTGGATCCTTGAGTGTCAACTGACGGAGTTTTGAGATTGTATCAACACAGGCGCCCTGTGCAAGGGGTTCCATGGCAGACCTCGAAAAATATTCTTCGTAGGCTCTTGAAATTCCCTTCTCCTGTAGCTGAGTTACGAGTTCACCGAGAAATCCAAGCCAGTAGGAATTTGACATTGCTTTGGGAACCACCTCGACCCACAAAAAAAGCCAGAGGGCACCAAAGCGCTTGGAACTGGACACTAAGTCATCTGAAATGAGGGCCATGGCAACGCTGACGTCGCTTTGCGGATTCCTGCGTACCCAGACGTCCTTCAATAATAGCGACTCCAACGGCGTTCGTGAATCCGACTCCCGGCGCTGTTCTAGAGAGAAAAGACTTTTGAGGATCTCTATGCACTTGAGATCGGACGTCAGGCTGATCCAATGCAGAGGGTTTCCCTCCCTCTCGTCGATCTCAACGTACGGAAACCCCATATCGATAAGCTTCTGAACAACCTCAGCCGATCCAAACTTCGCTGCGGCGCGGTAAATAGGCTCCGAGCACTTCCAATGTTCCCTTTTGTCGCAAAGCCCAAGTAGTAACTTTACTGCTTCTCGGTTTCCCTGCATCAAGGCACTGCAGATTGGAGTATTACCCGACTGAGAAACTGTAAGAAGGGCAGAGTCCCGTTCCTTTTGCTGGATTAACATTTCAAGCATCGAATCCCTGCCTTCACCAGCGTAAATGTGCCACACTGTTTCTCCTTTATCGTCTGGTAAGAGAGAGTCTGAGCCATGATTCAAGAGAACACGCAAAAAATCCACATCCTCACCCTCGTAACACATGTGTATTGGCGCTATACCGCGTTCGTCTTGAGCGTTGGGGTCAAGTCCCCATTCAAGCAAAAGCTCGAGACAATCTAAAGATAGGTGTTCAATAGCAGAACACAAGACCGAAAAGCCTAGACGCTGTTGATCAAATAATACTGTTTGTCTCGACTTTTCAGACAGGTAGATCTTTTCCAAAAGTTCAGTGTCATTGTTTTGCAGGGCTGAAGATATCAGCCCCGGAAGGTCGCGACCTCCTACTTCACCAGAAATTGTCAACTGATTAAGACTGTTCTTGGTTTCCAATTTCATGGACCGTGCAAAATCGAAAGTGTAGTTGTAAAGGGAGATGGAAGGGTTTCTTTCTATCTGAGCCGACATCTGCTGCGGAGTCGAGGGCTGAATTGAAACAAGCGCATCGAGGACGTTTAAGACGGGCGCGCCGTTGTTGAACTGTTCCTTGAATTCATCGGGTCCAAACCAGTCCTGCCAAGAATTGAAGTAAACATTGAAAAACATTTCTGAATCCTCATTCGTCACAGGGATACCATGCCGGATCAGGTCAGCCACGATGTCCATATCATAGACATCTTCGGCAGCTAACAAAGCCAGCTCAAGTAATGAAATCTGCCGGAAGGGCGAGCTGAGACGCAAATTCTTCTGAGCACCTTCTTCCAACAGCATATTCACTATGCCTCGTCTTTTTAACGGCGACACCTGCAGCTTTTCAATTTTTGAGTGACGAAAGTCAGCTGCATAGCTGCGAAAAACAGCAAGGCCCCCAATCGCACAATGTAATGGGGTACCGTACCGGCCGAAGTCCACCTTCGCGCCGTCATGAAGTAACTGTCGACAGATATCTATGCAGCCAAGGGCAGATGCCATATGCAAAGGAGTGAAATCCGGTCTTGTTGTATCGGAAATGACTTGCAGCATACCATCTAGCTGGAATCCATCACCTGATGCTTCAGGTAATGAAAGTTGGCTGACTACTTCCACTGCCCAACAGTAGAAGTTTGGTGTTTTTCGAAATAGGGCACACAGATGATCCTGATACATGCCATCGGTTTGTTCAAGATCGCAACTCCACCAACAAACCGAGGCGATCTTATAAAAGGGTCTGGCTTTGCGTAATTGATGAACTGAAATTGCGCCCTCCTTGTCTGCTTGTGGCTTTTGTTCAAAGTTCTTAAAGTTCAAGAACCGCAAGGAGAGATGCATGAGATATTTCTTGGCTTGCTCGAGCGAAATGCCGTAGCTTTTCGATATTGGATAATCTGAACAATCGCTTTCCAGGAACTCCTGTACTGTGAAATGGGCAAATTGAAACTTGCTTCCGTTACCGTTAGATTGCGGTAATAGTCTAATAAGACATCCACACCATCGAAGAATTTCTCCCTCGTCGATGATTTCGTCTTCATCCAGTCTATCAGAGCTCTCTTCGATAGATACGGCTTCACACAAAGCCTGGGAATCGAACTCGGCGTCTTTGATCATCATAAGAAGCAAAAGGTTTCTTACAATTTGCTTCGAAGGCAACTGGTCAATCCCGTGGAGGATTCGTTCATAGGTAGCAGGAAGGGTCGGTGGTAGTCGTTTCAGAGCTTTGCGGCGAGCTCCATCAGTTGGCAACTTGCATAAATGATCGAGCTGGCAGGTTACCCAGCGAAACCTTTCCATGTCAACGGCTGAAAGCTCAAGACCAGATTGAGCACTTACATTCCTTTAGCCCCATTGACAAGTTCAGTTATAATTTCATCCTTCAGATTGAAGTCTTTAAGACGAAGTTCTTTTTCATGGATGAGTCGATCCACTTCCGACGCGACATAAAGCTGAACGTCTTCTGTATTGGCTTCTATCTCGATCCAATGGAAATCTTGTTTAATTTTTTCTCTGATGAGCATTTCATCGCGGCTGAGCAGGGCCATGTTGATGTTCTTTTTTGCTGCTTGCAGTGACACCTTTGATAGACTATCGACAGTCTTTCTTGTGTTATCGCCACACTCATCGAGGCCATCAACAATCAGATAAACCCGACCAAAATTCTCGCACATCTCATCAAGTACTTTGATGAGCCTTCGTACTTTCAGTTGCCCTGGGAGCTGATTGGGAGGATGAAGCTCCTCGTGGTAAGCTTCAAGAATTTTGTATGCTGATTCATGTTGGAGTGCCAGTTGATAGCATAAAGCAGACAAAATATTGCAAGGTAGGACTGTTTCTGGGTTTCTGTACGTACAAAAGAAGTAGCTCACAGCGGTATTAGGGCTAGTCAAGAGGCGCTGAAGGCACACGTCAATGATCGCTGCCGCAATAACTGACTTGCCAGCGCCAGGGATACCACTGCACCAGATTCTGGCTTCATCGGTGGAGAGCCACTCCGAAAACTCGCGACCTTCCGTAAGCCAGAGTGCTGTCATGGGGTACCTTAACTCTCTGTTATTATCGAATTCAAGTCGAGGGTTGGCCTTGTTAAAGGTCGAGAGGACTTCTTGTCGCTTTTTATTGAGCTTGATATTTGTTTCAATGTCCAGGACTTTCCTAACCTCTACCTTTAACTCCTGGATGTCTTTGAGGGCTTCATCCTGTCGCGAGAGGCAAATTTGAAGTTTGGTAAGTGAATCCGCACTAAGGGCGATGTTGATTGTTTGCTTGTGGCGACCGATAGCTTGTAGCATATCTTTGGTAACACTCGTGGTGAACGGCCATTTCAAGCGGCTTTGTACCTTCTCGAGGCCAGTTTTCTGCTCAAAATCTGAAAGGCCTTCTTGAAGCTGGTTCAGCAGTTGCTGGCATTCATGCAAGTGATGTGGCTTGGGAGCCGCAGCAGGGTTCTGAGGGTTGGTTTCCATCTGAAGTCCATGCCTATAGGCCACCATTGACAAATCTTTTAGGAGGACGGTCAAATCTTTGATCTCATTCAACAGGTCACTCACTTCCTTGGGGGCGTCTTTGATAGATTTGTAGTACCGCAGAGCATATTTGAAAACAATGTCTCCAAGACTGACCAGCCCTGCAATACTGGCAGCTAGGGACAATGGGTCCATGATCCAACAGTTGCTGGAATTGAATATATAGTGATTGATTGTTTTTAACACAGTGATATGGAAGGTAAGGAAAGAATAGGTATAGAAAGAAGCTGAACGGATGGAAGGAGGAAAGTAAGAATAACACAAGATGGGGAGCCTCAAATGCCCATTATTAAAGCCTACTTTTCTCTCGCACAGAGAATGCCTTACCGCGTTGGGCTGAAAAGCTTAGAGCCAATAAACCAAGAGTCAATTTCACAAACCCCACCTCGGTAAGCGAGTGCTATGTGTTAGTCATTTAGGCACCAACAGGATGTGTGTGGCGAAGCCCTGAAGCGATCAGATCAGTGCGACATATCCTCATTTACCATATTGCTGAAGCTATAAAATGCTGTTGAGTATTGTCTCGCTCATTGACGTTGACTCAGACAGTAAGCAGATGTCTGTCGTCCGCACTGGCTCACCCCCAACGTCAAGATTCTTGATAGAAACAACAGCAAGTGAGGTCAAACAGGAGGCTCAGCTGGTAATGCGCAGTGTATTTTCTTTGTTGCGTGATGCATCACTATCTCAAGTCTGTTGTACAGCCTCGACCTTCCAGGTGTGGGAACCTCGAAGAAGGAGGGGCGTGTTTGTGTAGATGAGAGGGACCCGCCAACGAATGGATTGATCATTCCGGTCCAATCAGCAAATCCGTTTAGTCGAAGTTTGCGAAGGTGATGGCGTTTTGGTGTATGAAAGCGTTTGTCATGTTTGATTGTTAGCCTAGGTCTGATCAGCTAAGACTAAGTTAGGCAGCACCGCGATCCAATCAGAAAAATGCCTTTGTTGACTGTGCCTTGCCAGACAGACGTGAGAGAAAACGAGGAGCGAAGAGGTAACTTCATCAGCGAGAAAACAAGTCTAGACTAAACTACCATGCAAGCCACCGTTACAGAAGTAATGCGGCAAGGGTCGGATGTTGGGTCATCCTTGGCTCCTTGACTTGTTGGACGATCAACAGGACAGACCTTGGTCCAACATGGATAAGAGGTGAATCAGGCTGTAAATTCTATGAGGAAGGTAAACGTGTTTCTTCGGAATTCTCTCTTCTTTTGTTTATAGCTGGGTTGGTTGATTTGACCCACTCTTCCGTGTTTAGCCTTCATTTTTAGGTCCCCATTTATCTCCATTTGTCTATCCCATGAGACGCATGTAAAGGTGATTGTACTAAAGCCGTTGAGGAACCGAAGCGTTTTGCATAGTGATCCTAAAAGGTTTCTGCGGGATTCCTAATTATTTTAAACCAACGCAACTAGTAAAAATCCGTTAAAGCATGCCAAGATGGAGGAAGGCTTCATAGCCCGATCATCCAACCGGGTCATTCCTCTATAGCAGTTGCTTCAAAGATCCTCGACAACCATCATTCTGGAGAAGTAGCCAAACGAAATATCGCAAGACGCACACCAGCAAGCTAAAGCCGACCTTGAAGCCGCATACGAGCAATACAAGTCCAAGTCAGTAAGGACAATTTGGAGCATTTCGATCGGTGCATGCAGCGTCTCAAAGGGCTTGCGCAACCAGACCAGGCGACTAAAGAGGTCAAGGAGCGTGATTATCAACGAAGTCAATGGAATCGGCAGGTCATATTTTGATGGTTCGCTCGACATAGTTGACGACGCTACGGCTGTGGTATCACTTTTCAACGAATGGGCTGAGCTCGCGGGCACGCAGCATGCATGACATTCCAACGCCGCTGCAAACCAGAATCAGACGACTGCTTTGGGCGATTTTGCTGTCAACAACAGTCCTGAAACTTAAGACTCACGCAGACCGGTATCAGAAAGACGCACAATTGAGCCTATCCCTACTTTCCACTGCACCAACAGTCCAAGCGAGTCAAGGACCCATGATCAACGAGCCGAAGTCGAACCGAATTGTCCAAGAACTCAATCGAAGAGGCGCAAAACATCATCAGCATCACCCGCACCCCAACCTGTAAGCGCTCCCGGCAGTCCCTCTCTGAAACCACTCGACTCCCACGGAAACGATCGAATACCGCCAAGTATATCAAGACGGTCAAGCTGAGGCCAAATACACTATTGTCGAGCCCGATGGAATTTATTACATCCCGAGATGTAAGAAGAATGGGCTGATCTTCTCCAGGGAGCACCCGCTTCACGGTGCTATGAATCATCTTAGGGGCCCAGGACACACGATCGAGAGTACATACTATTCTCTGGCAATCACCAGGCTTGGGGTTCAGCTGCTGAATTGCGCTAAAGGTAAGAGAATTAATAGTGATATGGTTGTACAAGGGCATGTTGAACAGATGGAGGATCAGCGATGACGCCGTTGTCGCGCTTTCCAGACTGATCAAGACCTCCAACGGGATCCTCAACATGGTGAGATATACATGGCCTGGTGGGATCTGGGTAAGCAAAAGAGTACGACGGCGAAAGCATCTTAAGAAGAGGGTCTAAAGCTCTTTGCTTTTTTGGTCCTCCCTTTCTTCCCGCAAGAGGGTAATAGTTTTGCTTTGAGTGTAACCACCTCAAACCTCGAACTAGACATTCCCACTTATTATGAGTACAACAAGTCAAGCTGTCAGTATGGATGGGCTCAAGACTACATGCCAGGTGGGGAAAAAGCCTTGGAAAGGTCGTACCCGATAATGCGTTGTGCTGGGAGTCCTGTTCCGAGCATTCAGCGAATTCCTATTGCCCACTTTCAAACGTTCGATGTTAAAGAGAGGGATCTTGAACACAAACATTGTCAATAAATACATCGCGTCGCAGAGAAACACTGCCCACTAATCAGGCAAGCTACCAAGTTTAAAGCCATTGGCGATTAACCAACACAATTACTAAGAGATTTTGAATTGGAATCTGATGACACCAGCTCCGACTCCAACTCTGATTAAGGCGACAGCTGTGAGGATAGCCATTTACCGATTGCTTTCAGGTATACACATCCTTTAAATGGCAGGAAATACGAAATCATCCATTTAGATGATGATGGTACACCCAAAAAGGTGATGGAGGACCCAGAAAACTATCCGCTTCGGAGGAGAATCCCGAAATTGGAGGTGAAGGAGGAACCCGGGATCCAAGATGGCCTGCAGCGGGCAAACCAAGGTACGCTACAGCAAAGTCCCATTCACTTTTAGAGGCCCCGCTGACTTTTCACAGCCGCCCAACAACCCTCGCAACCACAGCCCTCCATAGCGTAAACCGCTCTGAAATACCCACCCAAAATGGAGGGCCATTACAACTCTCGAAGCGAAATTCTGCCATCAAGGAGTATCTGGCACGATTGTCACCTCGAATTCATCTCGCGAAGTCTGCAGAGGAAGAATCTCAAGAGAATCTCAAGAAAGCTCAAGATATATTGAATAGCATAACTGATTCATCACAAAAGTTCGGCGGGATGGATTAGATTCTAGACTGCGGAGCCCGCATCAAAATGCTCAAGGCGCGGCATAGAGATAATAAGGAACAGAAGGAGCGGAAGTACCAGAAGAAGCTCTGGGAAAAACAGGAAGCCATTCTCTTTGAGGCTTTCGAACTACTTGGTCTTGAACTTAGTAAAGAATTATACAAGAGTTGGTGCCATCGTCGTGGCCAGCCTTCGTCAACAGCTCCCACACAGTCAGACACTGGTATCCCAAGTACCATCGACGACGAACAACACGAAGACACAACTACCTTGCGTTTCACGCCCGTTCCAGACCCACCGACAAGCACAAATGAAGCGCCAGCGAGAGGCACGAGGAACTCGCTGCCGAGCCCTCCCAACACCGAAAATGCGCTAGAGCCAAACGCCCGTCCGAGCGAACCAGACCGAACCGAACACAATCCCTCAGCAGGTCCCCAAAAGAGACCCGCTCACCCCGCCGCAGCCCGTCCAACAAAGCGCCCTAGATCGGATATGACTCATAGTCCTCTTACAGGAGACAGGACAATTGAATACGAACAGGTCTACCAGAATGGCCAGGCGGAACCGAAGTATTTCATTGCTGAGTATAACGGGTTCTGGAACATCTTGGAGTGTAGGGCACATAGAATGCACTTTAACAACCACCCATTTCGCGGTGCCGCAAAGAATTTTCGGGGGGTAAAAAGCATAACCGGCCGTCTGTCAATTACAAAGACGCCGTCCGCGCGCTCGGAACTCGCGTTCTTGGCTGCGACGAGGGTAAGGCCAAGAAGAACAACGATGTTGCCCGAAAGCCTCGTTACTCTCAGATGGGCCGTCCAGTCACTAGCCTTTCGCCCTCAATCGGCCGCAGTATCCCTACGCGAAATAATGAGAGTCCTACGGGGATTGATCCAAAGCCTGGCGAAGTATACACTACGTTTTGGAGCAAGACGAAGGAATTCTATGCTATCTTGGTCCTACTATAGCTAAATACCGGACAGCTTGGCAAAGACTTGACTCTGGCTGTCAAGAATACCGGTCTTATCAAGGAAGTCTCATTTTGTTACCAATTTAACGAGGCCGATGGTTCGGTCGAATGGGCACCTGGATACCGCCCAGATGGGCAGCACTACAACGAGAGAGAATATCCGATCATGTATTTTGACGCGTCTGTATTCCCAGGGGAATGTCGGGTAAACTGGGTCGCTGCACGCGAGTTGGCACACTACGATCCTAAGGTTGCTACTATCCCGTTCAAAGAGATTGTGGATGGCTTTATTGCCTCGAGAACCAACAGCACCCAAGAAACAGGTAAGTGGTAGCAAATCGCCCGCCGGATAAGCTTTTCATTTCACATTTATACTGTTAACAAAGCATCAGCCCCGTTGCTTCCAAGAAACTTTCTCTTTTTGCCCTGCCCTAACAGAAGGTTTCGGCTGAACATAAATATCTGTTCCTCCCGTCTTTTTCCCACCCTTCCATCAACATCGATAACCTACAACCGCATACATTCACAATGATCACACCCATCAAAATCTTTCTCTGGTGTCAATTCGCTATTTGCACCCTGCTAATCGCGTGTGTGTTTTTCTTCCAGGTCATCATACCCAGGAGAATGAACAAGGAACCCTCAGTATCGACGCAGCGACAGCCGAGATCTTCCCTCGCGAACAGCCCTCAGGCGCCCGAGAGATCATCGTCATAGATGATGATAATGACGATGATACAGGAGACCACTATCAATGGGCCAATACCACGATTGGGTCTGACGACCGCGTTCCAAAGACCGAACCGCCGGACGAGCCTACGAGGGAGGGCCATAAGCAACAAGCCACAAGCACCACCTATGGCAATGCGGATTCTCAGCCATTTACAGTTCCCATCCGAGATGACACTCATGTATTCCATGGTCTGCCCGGGCCTCAGTCACCCAATGGAGGCGTATATACAGAATGTCCAACCTCAAGTGACACGCAAGCCCAGATTCCCAATTATGTTCCGCCACAATGGCCTTCCTTTTTGCACGAACCGTCTCCAATCGACAACACGTACTTTGATCAACAACACGTATCCCAGCCAACGCCTGCTAATACTCGTGCTCCCGAAGCCGTCATGGCGCCGTTGCCTCTCGATCTCTCACCTTCAGCCGCCGGCCACAATAGCAACTCTCAAATGCTACCAACGCCCAAACCTTGTCATGATGCCGAACTATACGCTTACCTCAACCAAGCGAGGAGCGCATCATCGCAGTTCCAGCTCGACAGCGACAGTCAGCTCAGATGGATTGCTCCCCAGTCCCTGTCTGCGGTCGCTACGAAGCAGAAGCCCATGAGTGCCCGTCAACATGAAGAACTTAGAGCTCGGATACTGCCTACTGGCAAAGAGCCCCAGCCCACTCAACATAAAGTGTCAATGCCGGATTCCCACCAAACGAGTTATGTAACACCGCATGGTTTTAAAAGATCATTCTAATACATATGAGGAGGGATGAACTTATCTGTTGGTAAAGGGGAGAAATATTTCAATTCAAGGACTTAACTAGTGCACCATCTTTGTATCCTCTATGTAGCCCTAGACTTCACAACTAAAACATATTTCGTCTTGAAGTTTTGTATCACGACCCAACCAACAGAGACGAATTCACCAACATATGGTCAGAGACACGTGATTGTTCAACGAATTAGGGTTTTCCGTTAGACAGCTTCCCATCCAAATTGTTCTATTCATTCTTTTCTAAGATCATCTAGTTGGCTAATTTGAGCTTCAAGACGCAGACCAGTCGTCTATTGTACAACAAGAATGGTTTACTGCAAAGGCTAAACAACAACACCCACAACAGTAGTAATGTTGTTATCAAAATCAGGCACAGCCTTGAAAGTCCTGGATTCCTTATCCCAGGACGTTGTGTGGGTATTATGCGCTAAGTCACCCAGGTCGATGGTGAACCCAAAGACGTCGATGCTACCACCAGCATTGGTAGTCTCTCTTAGCTCACTTTGAAGCGTCTCGGCTGTAGATTCGCCGACAGTGATCTCAAAGCCGAGACCGGCGACGACAACGACTTGGCTGGCTCGAGAAAGTGACTTGGCTTCCTCGGAGGCGTCATAGCGGAGCTTGGACTTGCTGAGATCGACGTTCCTGTGGTTACCGTCAGTGATATTATGATAGTATAGTTACTAATGTCGCGACGTACCAGTTTCCAGGTTGGATGGTCACAGCGCGAATGTCATTGTAGATACCAACAACCTCGACTTCCGAAGATCCGGAACCAGCATCCAGGGTTGAATCTCCAAATGATAACCAAGGGGTTCCAGCATTGATTGAAGCATCATTAGGCTGCCCGAAGGTGTAGTCAGAAGTGTCCTTATAAGCGTCGATCCCGACTTCCGTCCGCTGTGCGGAGCTGTAGTCGCCACTGGCGGCCTCTGTCAAGGCATCCTTGACAAAGGTCTCACATTCGGGAGAATGGTAGAGTGGAATGCGAAATGTGAGTGGGTCGGCGATAATTTCGCCGAAGCGCTCCTTGTTGAGAAGCTCAATGTTACTAAGATTGCCGCCACTTGCAGCCTTCATGTTGTACCTAAGAAAGCTTAGCCATGGGTTCGCCCATCTGAAGTTGGATCTGGATGATCTGCTGGGAGACATTATCTACCTGCTGCTTGGCCGCAATGCAGCCAGGGGCGTAGCCCATGTCGAGCCAATCTGCGAAAGGCCTGTCGGTCATCCCGCGCTTCAAGTCCTTTGTCCATTTGGCGTCAGCTCTGTCAGTCTCAGAGTCAAGTGCTGCCTGATATTTCTTCTGTTCGGCGATGGCGGTCAAGAGAGCAGCATCGAGGGCGGGGTTGCTATTTCCTCCCTAGATGGAATTAGCGAGAGGCTTGAGGCGATCGACCGATATATCTACCAAGTCTACCCAGCTCAGGAAGCTACAGAGCCTATTAGCATGGCGAACTAATTCTGGAAAACATGAAATGGCACTTACGTCTCAAGGGCCCGATCATATCCGTGCCGGGCAGAAGGAGTGTAAAAGACATTGTCGGTAGATATATTGCTATTCGCAATGGCATACAATCCCGCAGCGGTGTATTCTTTTGGGATGTAAGAGCCAGCAAGTGGACCCTTTTGAGCCTCAGAGGACAGGAAGAACATCTTGTCGCTGCCGACGCCGGCACTGTCTTTGATGGCCTCTCCATACTAGAGCCAAAAGAGCTGAGAGGTTTCGTCAGACATTTTTGACAGTTATTGGGAAGATGAGGGTATAGAAAGATGATGATCTGATTCAGGAAGAAGGTCTAAAGAAGAATTTATATTTGAGAATATCTCTAGCACCTATCTGTCCTCTCACTTTCATGTAACGACACTGTCGCATTCTCTTTGGTTGCCCCTCACGTCATCGTCCAGTGAGGTCATCTCACGCTGCTCAGCTCTCATCTTCGTGCTGCTGCATATTTGCTAGGACCGAAATAGTCAGACAAGATAAGGCCCGAAAGATGAACTGCTAGATTCATTGACTGAGTCCGTGGCTTCGGATTAACCTAACGAATGATGGTAGAGAAAGCCTTGACCGTGCTTCAGTCTAACATGCGGCTCTAAGACATTCCCCACTGATAGCCCGCACTTTGATGAATTCTGACTTTAACTTGGAGGATTGCTCCATTGTGCTGTCTTGGCTGTCGTCAAGGTTTCAGCCCATCAGCCAGCGACCAAGGAATGGGAGCACTAAAGCATCTCCGGTCCCTCTTATGCAACACAAAGGGACATCCGTGGCACGGAACGCCTTCTGAGATTGGTCAACGGGGCTTCTGCATATTCATGTTCAGCCGGCCACAAAGAGGATCATTTAGAAGGGCGAGCTTTATCACTGGTTGGGGATGGACGAGGTGATCGACAGGGTCTCCCATTCAGGTAAATGCCGATCCCTCTAGCGCCATGTACGCTTCCACAGCTGTACTGTAGGGTTGACATCATTAGTGAAGATGTCTCAAATTATCTCTCAATAGTTGATGATCAGCCTGCAATGGTTCAAGTCTTTCTGAGGAGCAGGGCCTCCAAAGTATAAAGATAAAACAACACGATAAATGAGCCTGCACTCTGTCCACTACGACAGTGAACCGGCGCATGATAAGCCCGGCATTCTATTGTGGTCGGCATGGGAAAACTTTAGAACAAGGCAGTCGAAATGCTTATCTTCTTCTATCGAATTAAGGATCGAAAGTATATCGACATATTTAGTGATCCTACGATAGGAATGGATTCAACAGCTACAAAGCAGTTCTAGACAGCAATCTCATTAAGCTACCTTTATTTGAACAATGGCCCATTTTGGTGTCCTTTAGGAAGCAAAACCCTATAGGATGCCCACATCCCAGATTTCACAACCCTGCCACTGGAGTTGCTATCACCGATTTATACATACAAAGCGATCAGTCTGGTATTATGGACAAAGTTATTTGTGCGTAGGATCTCAAGATTTCTCAACTCGCTCGGTCACCCGCAGCCATAAATGCCGCTGAAGAAAGATGCCATAGGCAAAGCTTTCCCAAGGGTTCAATGGATCTACCACTGATAGCTCAAACCGGCAGAGTAACTGCAGTGGGTAGCTGTTAGTACTACATGGCGGTTTCTAACATGAGAACCGTTTTTTAACAGCTTTGAACACTTACCTCAACGATCACTTTGTTGACCTGCAGGATAGCCAAATCTTTTCCGAGGCATGTATACCGCCCCGGACTAAAGACGCATTCCAGGCTCTTTTCCATCAGTCTCAGTCTTTCCTTCTCAGCACGAATCCAACGATCGGGGCGGAACACATCCGCATCGTCACCGAAAACGTCTGGATCTCGTATCATACCCCAGAAGGATACTCCGATATGAGTTCCTTCCGGTAATACTCGGCCATCAGCAAGCACATCTCCACCTGGAGGCACGACCTTTTCAAGAAGTCCACAGAATGGGGGATATATTCGCAGAGATTCCTTGATACAGGCTTGCAAATACGGCATATTTGAAGCAATCGCGATTGAGACAATAGTTTCGTCTGGTTGGCCAGATAGCAGACCATGAGCCTGGAACTCATCAAGGAGTCGCCTATGAGCTTGCGGCTGCGTGATTATGTACAGAATGGCGACACGGAGGACGGTTGCTGCGAGATCGGTACCAGCCATCCTTCACACCTGTTAGTGAGTCTCGTAGATCGCCATTTTGACAACAGCATTTACATCTGAACAATGGTCTCTGCTTCAGCTTCCGTCTGAGTTATACCATGACGGATAAATGACCCTAGCATATCCCGTTTCTCTACTTTCCCAGGACCGAACCGTTCACGAGCTCGCTTCTTCGCAAAACTGTCATAGTGAGAATCGTGTTCATGGCAAATTTGACAGATACCTCGACGATCCTTTGAAGGAAGAACTTACCCTAGTAGCCTTCCATATCCATGGTTATCTTCAGTACTTGGCATGATCCATTTCAAGATTCGACTATTCTCAAACATACTGACTATCCAGGGCAGGACGGTCAGAGTCGTTACAATCGGGAGACCCTCAGCAATGCTTCCGTAATAATCGTAGCGGTCGCTGTTGCTTTCGATATTGCCAATGCAATGACTGAAGCCAAGTTCGGTGACGACATCTAGGGTAAGATTGCTAGACATCAAACCCCAGTCAAACGGCCTGTACCCGTGGTCATCGGAAATGTATTTATCCTTGATAAGTCTCAATAGCTCAGTAATACGCGCGTCCATGGTCTTTTCAAGATTTTCGCTTTCTTTGCCCGCATACTATGTTCTATGGTCAGCTTAGTCACTAAAGTGGTCTTGGATAGCCTTACCCCGGCTGCCAATTTCGACCTCATCTCCATATGCTTTCCGTCTCGGTAGGTTAGAATGACATCCTTATCAGGCTCGAATCTCATGCCCTTGTACCAGTCCGCGCGGACATATGGGCTGCGGACAGCGCAAATGCGTCTCCATAAGATGGCGTCAGACGTCATGAGGGAGTTTGGAGCAGTTCGAACAATGGATCCTGAAAAAACAAGTCAACTATGATACGACGGCAGATGAAGCTTCGGGTCGATTACCATGTTCCTTGGTAGCCGTGTAAAAGATCTGGTGCATCCTTCCGGAAGTGACCGTTCTCAATAGCCATAATTTGGTCCAGGCGGCCCATGCAGGCCCTTGGAAATGGCGGAGGCGGTAGAATTGACGGACGCTCGAAAAGGCTAAATAAGTTACAGTAGCAAGAAAAAGGATGAGAATGGATTCTGTGGGGTCATAAATGACACCGAGGAAGATGGAGTGATTTTCTTTTCCCATACCCACGCGTAGCTGTGTGCTGACCTTGGAGATGTTACCAGCACTCATTTTGCCCTTTCTGATAAAAGGGAGATCTTTGAGTCTGGAATTACAGCGGAGGATATGGATGGTTATTACATATAAATCTTTCTGGGAATCTTTTTCAACTATACTGGTCCGCTTAAAATGAGGTTAGTTCAAGTATACATGCCATTGTCTATTAAGGGTTGAACGGCAAGAAAGCTGAAAATGTCCACAAAGGCGTACCTAACATGCCACCGAACATTCCAAGGCCGAAAATATTCGGTATTAGACCCTTGTGCTACAACTACTGGTGATGAATACGAGACTTGTGCGACTCACCTATGGTGAGCTGGAAGCTGAACTCATCAAAGATTCGGATTCTTGGTTTCTGATTTGGTATTATCAATTGCCGTTACTTGGGAAACTTTCCGAATCTGGAATGTACTCCTCAGCCGCATTCCACTGTTGTTCAGCTCGGTGGGGTCGATAAATGCCCGACGTGGGGGGCACGACTCCCAAACTAAAAGCAGGCCCAAATGCTCTGAAGGATATATGTACAAGATTCGAGGTCTCGTCCCATGAGCCACTTGCATCAAGGAGGTGGCTTTCTGCATATCCGCTCTCATTTTGACACCATGTCATCTCTTACATATTTCTCCGCCGTAGTGATACTTCCTACACTGTCCGCCATGGGAGTCTTGACAACATGGAAATGGTCTTACAACAACCATCTCTTCGAAGACATCGTCAATGTCGTCGAATCGCCCAACCCTCTTCTTCCAGGCACAAGCCACGCCCTTGTGCAGTGGACTTCATTCCCCCCGCTCAACCGTTTCCTCGCTATTCTTGTAACCTTTTTCTATCCTCCAATTGATGGGAGCGACCCGACTGCGGCTCTCCAGGCTTTTCATTTCGCTGGACAGCTAGTTGCTACGTGGACTCTCATTTTGCTTGAGAGTGTTAGGCCTATAAATAAAGGTCGATTGATTTCAAGGTAAGCTCAAGCTATAGCTACTACCTTTGCGACAAATACACTGACTTCCATGGCAGAGTGGCCTTCATCGGGATGGTACTGCAGTTCATCGACGCTGCAATCATTGTGCCACTATATTGCGCATACCACCTTCTTACATCTGTCCCCCGAGAGAGTTTCCATTATGGTGATTCACTTCTGCCAAGAGTACACCACTCAAAGAGCATTCCGTGGTCTATAGCTCTCGGCATGATCCTGCCTGCTGTTGGAATGTCCCTTCCGACGTCAACTACCTTACAGCAGTTATGGATTGTAATTTGGCAATTCTTCCCAATTCTTGTCAGTGTCGCACACATCCTTCTATCGTACACGTTCAATTTTGTCAATGTTCGCGGCCAGGACGGATCTCCTGAAAAGCGAGTGAATGTTCTGGATTATCTCGCCTTGACGAGGGTTTACGACTTTGCCGCCACAGTCGCTTCATTAACACATGTAATAACCATCATGATCGCATTCACTAATCAATTCTTTCCGTCGATTTTCCCACCGGCGTACCATGGTCTGTTCCTCGCATCTAAGGTTCTCCTCCCTCGACTTAGTGGACGCAGACCGATTTACAGTATCGCAGAAGGAGCAATGATGTTTATGCAGTGGGACGAAACCATTAGTTTGTTAGCAATGCTGCTATGGAGCCTATGTCTCTTGTTCATTATCAAACCAGTGGAGAATACATTCAATGTGTTGAAGGTCGCCGGTGGAACACTTGCAAAGCTCATAATCATCGGTCCAGCTGCTACAGTAGTAGACATAGTCAGGAGGAGAGATACAGTTGCTCTTGAGATAGTTCCAGACGTTTAATCCATTTTGAGCAAGCGAATAGAAATTCTAATATCTGCTGTAGCGACTGTTAAAGTTCTTAATAGTCCGGGACAACATTTCGTGTACCAAAGCCCTGGAATACACTCCGTAAGTTCCGGAATGAAAAGTACCTGTGCGATATGGGTATCACATCCTCCTCCTCCAGGCAGAATTTGACCCGCTTCTCAAGGTTTAAAGAGCGTGCGTTCAGATGACGCTAGCCAGAAATAGATCTGGCGTGTAGAACAAATTCCACACTAACCTAAACCAGAAGTTCTAGGTCTTGGCATTTCATGGTGCTTAGTAATTAACGAAATATACACTTCATCTCCAGTGATCAAACCTTTCGTCTACCCAACCTTTCACCTTCAGAGCTGTACTAAGACCTGGAAAAAAATGCCGCGTAACTTTCAATTCGTCACCATCTCTAACCCTGCAGAGCCTGTCCCCCAGCATGTCCGGAGCTTAACACACTCCCATGCGGTTCGGCAAAGACATGCCAAGGAGAGAAGACTACGGATGCAGAAACACCAGGAAGACATGTCCAGAAATGCTGAGAGTATTTCGTTAAACAGGGTCCTTGGCTATAGCCGTGATCCATTTGCCGCGCTTCCGAAACAACTCTTGTCTCACGAGAACTTTCTTCTCGACCATTGTATGTTCGTTCCTTCGTTCATGCCCACCACTATCAATACTCACCCCGCAGATATTCGTGTCGTCGTTCCACAAAAGGTCAAGATATGCCGCCTTTTTAAACAATTGAACTACCATGAAGAACAGGCTATGCGTGATTGGGTCCGTCTCGCCATCACAGATAGCGATCTTCTCTGCTCCAGCATTCTCCTTGGCGCATGCCGTCACATTTTGTCCAGCCATCCCAACTCCGGTTTAATTCAGGCCGCATTACAGTACAAGTACAACGGACTCAGGGCACTACGACATGCCGTTAGTGGGGCTTCACCGACTCTTAGTGCGGTGACTATTGCAAACGCTTGTGCTATGGCTTTAGATGAGGTAAGCTTTGTGCTATGTGAAGAAGTTTCGTCTAACAAATGGCCAGGTTAATTTTGGTGAAGCTCCTGTTGCAAGACAGCATATTCAGGGTGTGTTTGCAATAATAGACGCTGCGGGGGGTTCTCAGTGCCTTGATGGGGCGGGAGTGGTTGAAACGATCGTTAGCGTACACTTTGCCAAGCCTTGTAACTTCCTGTTTAGGTAGCGAGTGCCGGAATTTAGAGTATGGCCTACAATCCTTTCTATTCCTTTGGCTTCAGTTAGTAGCTTTCCTTCATATGAAGCATTGGCTGATTCGTAAGCTCTCTCATGAGAGCTGAATGGTATCGTGGCATGTTCTGTCCCTTCTTAACTCCTCCGAGCCTATAAATATGTATATCGATGCGCCGCTTAAAACTCGTCCGTCTCAAACTCACAAATCGCAACTCACAACTCACATAAAACTCTCACCTCTCATTCATCAGCTATCATCATGTCGTCGCCTCCAACCGCCATCCCCACCGGCTCATGGGTTCTCGTCACAGGCGCTACAGGCTTTGTCGCCAGCCACGTTACCCGTCAGCTTCTCCAGCGCGGCTACAAGGTCCGAGGCACTGTTCGTGACCAGTCCAAAGCCCAATGGCTCATTGATGATCACTTCAAGTCTTATGCCGACAGTGGCTCCTATGAGCTGGTCACTGTTCCTGATATATCTGCCGCTGGAGCTTTTGACGAGGCAGTCAAAGGTGTCTCGGCCGTTGCTCACATCGCAAGCATCCTTGACTTTGATCCCAACCCCAACAATGTCGTTCCCCAGACTGTCGCTGGAGTAACTTCTATCCTCGAAAGTGCATCCAACGAGTCATCTGTCACGCGCTTTGTCTTCACAAGCTCCATGGCCGCTGCTGTCTCTCCCATGTCTGAGCAAGGCGGTGTTATCGACCGCAGTTCGTGGAATGAGTTTGCTGTCAAAGCGGCCTGGGCTCCCCCTCCTTACGAAGCCTCACGTGCAATGCTTGTGTACGCTGCAAGTAAGGTTGCTGCTGAGCAGGCATTGTGGAAATACGTAGAAGACAACAAGCCTCGGTTTGTAACCAATGTCGTCAGCCCTTCCGGTATCTTGGGCGAGCCGCTTCATGAGAGACATGCCACTGCGTACGGAAACTGGATCTATGCTCTCTTCACTGAAAATATGGGGATGATTGACGCGTTCCAAACTTGTAGGTTTCACTCAGCCACTCAAATCCGTCACAACACACTAACAGTTAACCACTAAGCATTCTTTGTCGATGTTCAAGACGTCGCCATCGTCCACGTTGCTGCCATCTTGGATCCCGAAGTGAAGGATGCGCGTCTCCAGACATGGGGCCATAAAGCTCACTGCAATGATTTCTTGCCCATTTTGCGCGAGTTGCGACCGCAGAAAAAGTTTATTCCTGATTACCCTGAGGCGTTCTACCTCGGATTCTCGACTGATCAGTCCGAGTCTGTTGCTTTGCTGGAGAAGTGGGCTGGTCAGGATGGCTTGAAGCCTCTCAAGCAGATCATTATCGACGCTATCAACAACCCCTACTGGAAGGCTGAGTAGATACCGGACGACATGCGACGGGGCTTCCAGGTCCTAAGCACCTTTGGAATGCACATTTGGAACAGATATAGACTTGAAATAAAGAAATTATAAAAACCTTTAACTAATTCTAAATACCTGCCAGGTATACTAAACTGTTTTTTATAATCTTCAAATAACTATATTTTAAAAGGTTGCCTTTTAGATAAACTAACCTATTATATAAATTTTATAGATAAATAGAATTAAAGCTTTTGTTATCTATTAAAACTAAGACAGATTTATAGTTAAAGTATAATATACAGTATATTAAAAAGTAAAAATAGTAGGTATAAGGTCTGTATTAAGGTACCTTAAGCAAAGGATTTACTATTAACTACTAAAAGCTACTTAAACTACATAATTAAATATCCATTAACGTTAATTCCTTAGCTAGAGAATATACTAAGATTGCAACAAGTGCTATAGCTTCTTAATTATTCTATAGATAAATATTAAAACTAGTGGTTCCCTATATAGC
>QHKN01000212.1:0-22365 GCA_004366955.1 Fusarium humuli | reverse complement strand
AGTGGTATGCCAAGGCGATTGGCTCCCTGATGTATCTCATGATGGGGACGAGACCCGACATTGCTTTTGCTGTCTCCTTATGCAGTCGACACCTAGCGAACCCAACCAACGAGCATCAGACAGCTGTCAAGCGTATCTTTCGATACCTCAAGGGATCACAAAATCTGGAACTAGTGTACCAAGGAGGACTGCAACCTCTCCTCGGCTACGCCGACTCGGATTGGGCGGGAGACCTGGAGACTCGAAGATCAACGTCTGGATATGTGTTCAACCTTGGTACGGGTGCTATCAGTTGGAGCTCGAAGAGACAAAGAACAGTGGCCCTGTCTTCATGTGAAGCAGAATACATGGGGCAAACCGCAGCCGCAAAAGAAGCAGTCTGGCTGCGAGGTCTGCTCCAAGAACTGTTGAATGAATACAAGGAGGTTCCAGAACTAAAGACAACTGTAATCTTCGGGGACAACCAAGGAGCGATCGCAATGTCGAAGAATCCGCAGTTCCATACAAGAACCAAGCACATTGATATTCAGCATCATTATTGCAGAGAGAAGGTCAATGATGGAACTGTTGAGTTCCAGTGCATTCCAACAGGCAAACAAGTGGCCGACGGCCTAACAAAGGCCTTACCAAAGGATCGTTTCCTTCTATTTAGAAACGCACTAGGTCTCAAAGAACGATGACCATGAGAAGGTGCAGAGATGAACCAAAAGAGGAGACCTGCCATGGACAGACAGGAGACCCACGGATCCAAGATTGCACGGAAACGTGAAGAAGGCGCAAAGATGAGGTAGAGTGGGAGAGCTTCTAAGCAAGTAGAAGGAAAGCCACGATCTCAAGGTTGTGCTGAGCGTGAGGAACGTGCAAAGATGGACTGAAGTGGGAGACCTATCATGGACAGGAGACCTGCAATTTCAAGAAAGATGTCAAGACCTGCAGAGACAGGTGTAGGCAGGAGATCTTCTGTGGACAGAAGAAGACCTGCGGTCCCAAGAAAGCTTGCGAGACCTGCAGAGAGGGGCTTCAGTAGGAGATCTTCTGTGCATAGAAGACCAACAAGTTCAGGATTGCATCGGACTGAGAGGAAAGGTGCAAAAATGAACTTAGAAGGAGATCTTCTGCGGACAGAAGAAGACCCACTGCTCCAAGATTGCACGAGACTATTAAGAGATCCTGAGCGCCCATGTCGAGATAGCTCTTTCCCTGCAGTTTTCACCCACGAAGGTGTTTTTGGGGTTTTAACGAGGCTCGACAGGCGTGTATATCGAGTCCAACAGCAGCTCGAGTGGGAGTGTTGAGACAGTGTGGCTATGGTAGTCCGATCTGCTGGTGGCTGGGATGTGGATACTATGTAAGGAGCTGTGCTCCTCTCGGACACATGTAACTTAGAACTAACAACAACGCAATCAACCCTTTTACTTTAACACTCAGGTGCATGCCTGATGGTCTCCGACATCGAGGTGTGATCATTGCAACAAGAAACCGATCGGCGCTACAAGCGATTGCGAAACCTCGACAGCAGTCAGGACAAGGCGCTATCCGGGAGATCTACAGACATGCGAGACGACTGGAAAAGGGTGGCAACACCATTAAAATGCGCTGGGTATCGTCCACAAACGAGTCTTTCGCACTGGGAGTAAAAGCAAAGGCGGAAGCGCGAAAAGACACAGATAGCGGATGCAGAGCAATGAAACCGCCGTACCAGGCCCGATCGAACCGACTGAGAGTACTACTAGCACAACGTTGATAGCACATGACGTTACCTGAGAGCGTAGGCGGCTATTCGAAGTGGCTCGACAAGGCGCTGCCCGGCAAACACACGCGCACACTATATGACGTCCTGAAGAGACGCGAATCTGACATACTGGTGCAGCTACGAACGGGAATGGCACGGGTCAACAGGTATCTGCACAGGATAGGCGCAGCGAAGACAGAAACATGCGACTGCGGCCAGGAAGAAGAAACGGTGGACCATTTCCTCTTCCGATGTCCACTGTGGGACGAGCAACGGGAACACATGCGAAATGTCGACCGGGAAATGATGGGTAATCTATCATTCTTCCTGGGAGGCAAGACGGCAGAAGACGGGCATAAGTGGAGGCCGAACCTGGCAGCAGTGCGAGCAGCGATCAAGTTTGCGATAAGCACGGGGCGTTTAGATGCTACACAGACATGAAAACATACAAGATATACTAACAAACCAAACGATATAATACAACAAGAGCTAATATAGTACAGCCTCTGGCAGACAGACCAGGCTTCAGCCGCTGAAGATGGGACGCTGAACACTTGGAGAATTTGGCCTTCAAGCAGGCCTGTCGCAGGGACAAGCGAGGCTGGGGAAAGTAGCAGGGCGTAGGGACTGGTGAGGTTGAGGTTGTAAGGGGTAAAATGAGGGGAATAACAATGTAGCGAGATACAACGTTGTGGGCCCTATGAGGCGTATCCTCCCGGGCGGAATAAATTCATTCATTCATTCATTCATTTATCGCCCACCGTAGATTAGGTTCGCCATGGACACGAAAAAGCTGGACGCAAACCAGACTGGATGACATACTAACCAACAGCATTTAGCGGCCAAACCTAGCGATACTAATATCAAACAGCCTCAAGCTGGCAGGCCATG
The DNA here is from genome assembly GCA_004366955.1 of Fusarium humuli. Taxonomy (NCBI): domain Eukaryota; kingdom Fungi; phylum Ascomycota; class Sordariomycetes; order Hypocreales; family Nectriaceae; genus Fusarium; species Fusarium humuli. The sequence goes on along the minus strand of QHKN01000212.1, from coordinate 19,742 downwards.
CTTCAGCTGCTGAAGATAGGATACTGAACACTTGGAGATATTGGCCTTCAAGCAGGCCTGTCACACAGTCAAGATATCAGCGGATGAGGAAGAGCGTGGGGCTTCTAGGAGACGACAGCAGAAAAAGCTTAGAACTGTAAATATCATAGCGTACTTGGCCCTATGAGGTTAATCCTCCTGGGCGGAATAAATTTCATTCATTCATTCATGAGCGCGGACTTCTACATGGGTGGCACGGCCCCTCGCGGGAGAAACGCGGCGCGTTTCGCGTTCCTGTTTTCCGGGCCTAGATGGAAATGCGGCGCACTTCTAGTCTACATTCTTGAGTAGGGCCCTCAGGGGCCCACATGGGCCAACGGGTAACCAACAAATGATGCCCTCTCCTTTTCATTGTGGCGAGCGTTTATTAGGTATAGAGTCCGACATTACCCCACGTACCTCAATTGTACGTGAGTAACTATATCGGTGTGGCAATTAGCGAGAGAATAAAAGTAACGTAAAGTCTTTAATCCTAGCTTGTGAGGCCACGAGGACTTCCATTGTAAGATACATTAGGCGGGAAGACAAGTACCTCGCATTTGGCATATTTCTATTGGCCAAACCCCCCCTCCCGTAGTGACCCTCCTGGAGGCTTTTCGCAATTGAGGGATAGACTTCCGTCCATGGCATGGAACACTACAATTACTGCAGTAGCGAGAAAGCGGGGATCACATTCATTCGTCGACATGTCGGTGTCAATGAATGACTCGTTACGACATCATGATGATGTCGCTAAAAATGCTTTAGTCCTTGATGAGTTTTCCAGGGATCAGCGTCCTCCCTTATGCCCGTGAGCTTGCCATTTGCCGTACCTGGATTCTCTATTTGTATAAAGGAGGGTGGGACTCTATAAGGAAGAAGTTGCTCCAGGCCAACCTACCCTATCTATCTAGCCATTGCATGGTTTGAATGTGTTCTCAGGTCAGTTTAGCATCTGTCTCACGCAACCAGTCGGCTTCTACCGTGTCCATAAAGGCATTCAATACGGAGTAAACAATCCCTGTAACGGCGCTGATGCGGTTCTGCGTCACTTCTTACGGAAGTATTTATCATGCCTCAACGCAAAGTCAAAAGCGCCATGTCGCTCGCTCGAGACGCTCGAGAAAAGCCTCGTCCTTGGCACATTTTGTCTCTACTGCTTCCAATATTACCCGTTCTGAAGTGCAAAAGCACGTCATAGATCTGACGCTTCAAGGCTTTATTGGGTCAGAACCAATGCGCACTTTGAAATTAGGCCAGTTAATTCAACTTCTGTCTGATGTTGTAGTTTACTGATGATACTCTGCAATAAGCTTCGCAAATGCAGATCCGAATTTGTAGGGAGCACATATCCGCTGCTATCCGCCGGGTCTGCTACGAAACCTTTTTAGACTACCAAGGTTAAGTCCACATGCTGCGCGCAACATCTAAAGTTAATTATGCCACTCCCAGCATTGGGCTGAATATCAAGCCTTCATCTAGCATCAACTCTGCGTCAACACTGATAGGATGGTTTTATCTTGTGGAGGCATACGTCGTAACGATGACATTGTTCTCAAGGTAACATATTTGGGCCCTGACTTCAGCATAAGCAAGTTTACCTTCTTGACTGGAAATGTATGCCATGATTTGAAAGTTTCCCCGCAAAGGGCATCTGCAGTTGATGATGCAAGAGCGTTACGGGACTTGACGACGGTGGTAGAAGTGTGCAGGTTTAGGTTGATGTTGACGCAGTCGTGAATCATCGCCAGAAGTACGAGAACGGCCAAAAACCAAGTATATTGCAAGTCATGTGTAAACGAAAGGTATAAAACCCTTTGCAATGACACTTCTTGACATCTTATTCACGACACACAGTAACCTGTTCTTCACCTGGCAACTTGCTAAATCTCTTCAATACTCCAATCATCTTATATTACTCTTTCTATCATCAAACAACATGGGTGACATCCAATTTCTTGTCCCCGATTCCGCATCCCAGGACTCCAATGTTCTTTCTATCGACCCATATGCTTTAGTCGAAGCCCTTCTGGGCCAGAAAGCTCACAAGCCAGCATCTGTTTGCTCCGACAGCCTTCAGTCGGGCTACGATGACCTTGACATGAAAATTGAGGCTAGACTCTCTAGGGAGGGGAACATGCGTCCCGATTCGCCGCCTAAAGATGTCACAGTCGGTGCTGCCAATCCGTACTCACTCGTGGAAGCCCTCCTCGGCCGGAATATAGACAAGCTTTCGATAAACTCGGCAAAGGTCATATCCAACGTCTTGCAGACGGATTACGATGAACTCTTCGACATGAAGCATTGCTCAGTGCTATTCGCCGGGCTAAAGCTCAACGAGAAGGAGAGGAAGGCAGAGAAGTTGTCTGAGAAAGACATGAGAATCTTAAATGAGCGGGACCTCATGACTCCTGATCTGTCAGCGGTTCAGCAGCTGGACGACCTTCAGAAGATCGGGCTGAAGGATTTGGGTAAGACGCGGGTTAAGGTGGCTCGCATGCAGAATGGCAAGCTGCACTTGATGCTCCACGCTCACTCCTTGGGAAAGACGGTTTCCAACCGTGAGGTGACAATGTCCATCAACGAGCTAGTCAGTCCATTCAGGATGCAAAAGGGTCACTGGACACCGCCTAATAGCTCGTGGCGCGATATGTACGACTATTTCTTCCAGAGCGTCAACAAGCGTCTCATTGGCGATCTTACCATGTTTGAAATTGGCGAGAAAAGAGAGACCATGCGCTACTTTGATGATCCCACGCAGGGTTGTGCCAGTAACAGCTGGCTGATTGCCGCCTTGTTTTCCGTCTTCTGGTCCGACCCTGTTATCATTAACCGCGCTACTCGAGTCCACTACGACAAGAATGAGAAGAAACGCCTCGCCATCAAGTTCCACGACAAGGGCGGCGACAATAACGGCAAAACTGAGACTGTGGAGGTTAATTACGAAATCCCCATCAACAACTCGAACAATGGGCCCCTGTACTGCCGCTCCAGCGACGGAGCTGACATATGGCCATCGTTGTATGAGAAGGCGTTTGCCAAATGGATCACCAGTAGCTCATCGGAGCAGCCCGACATCACCCAGACGCATTGCGGCGACCCTGTGAAGGCCATGGCACAGATCAACGGCCGGGAACCCCACTACTACAGGACCGAGAATCATCCAGCCAACGACATGTTGGGGCTGGTCCGCTCCAACTGCGTCAACTTCAAGACCATTAACCCTATGACTGCCTGGACCTACGCCACTGGCAATATGTACAGAGGCAGCAACGTCGTTGCCAACCATGCCTACTCTATCCTCGGCTACACTATCCTTGGTGACAAGCAATACCTTGTTCTCCGCAACCCATGGGGTATTACCGAGCCGATCGGATTGAACAGCTACCCAGGGCTTCTTGAGCGCCTCGACCCCAACTTGTGGCACCCAGCTTCCCTGCTTGACCACGGAGGCCTGTTCGCTATGGAGACAGAAGCATTTAAACATTGCTTCGCCTACGTTGGTGTTGCGAAATAAGTAGCTGAAGCGTAAGTGCCGCACATTTCGGATTGAATGGCTTTACCGACTTTTTCTCATGTTTACTCGCTATCCCCGTGGTATCACGGTGTCACTCCTTCAGGTGGTACTCATTCCTGGAGGCAGCCGGTGCAGAGTGGCAGAGGGAGACACGAGATAACGGCAAGCAAAGTGAATCAGAACCGGAATTTGCAGTCGAGAACAATGAACATGTCATTATTTACCAACGGGAGGAGGACTATAACTGGGCAGATTTGAGGGAAGGGAAAAGGGAAAGGAGGGGAGAAAAAGAAAAGAAGAAAGGTGGGAGCGGTGGTCAAGCAAGGGAAAGGGTGTTGCCCTAGCCGGTGGATAGATGGCGGGTGGTGAGGGTTCAACAGTCTTGAATCGTGCTTGCACGCTACTCTCCAGCAAAATCTAGAGGCTTTAGCTAGGTGAAAAGTTGGTCAATATGACAGCAGTTTGATTCGAAACATATGAGTCGAGAATATGTTGAGAAGCTATTGCCAAGGCCATCTTTTTTGGGCAGAGAGAGCTCACAAACCATGGCTTGATTGCTACAGATCATCCAAACTTCAACGACTAAACACTGGAAGAGGCAGGCAGTGAAGTAAATAGTGTGGCCGTAAATAAGACGATATCATATTCAATATCGTATTGCCTGCGCGGTATTTTTATACCGTGCAGTGCAAGCAACACCGGAAACCGTGTAATACAGTGCATGGTCGTTCAAATATCGTATAAATATGATTTCAAATATAGTGCAAGCACTACGTACCGGTAGTAATCGTAGTTGAATAAGCGATCGCCGTAATTGAAGACATGAGCTCTTTCCCTATCGCTAGAGTAGAGGCCAAAATCATCGTCCTGCTCTCATCAATTAGCTACAACAGCCGAAGATAGAACCCCAAGGGCCAGTGCATTACCGTCGGAATATATTTATCACGCGCCGCTTCGATTCTGTCGCTCTGTTCGTCTTGCTGCAGATGCCGACATCGTCCCAATAACTGCTCATGGGGGGGGGGACGCAAGGACATGACCGACATCTGCCCCGTATCTGATAACCCAGTCAACCGTGGGGTTACGATCGAAGATATAATCGACGATTCCTTGGAGCCTGTCTCGTCCGGGAATTCGACGTCCTCCAATAAGCTCAAAATGGCGTATTGCTGGGATCAACAAGTCTTCAACCTGCGAGAGACTGACCGTAGCATCAACAGACATCTCGAAACAATCACAGAGGAAGATGATAATGTTTGAGCTGTCCAGCTCTATATCCCAAAGAGGCTCAAAATCAAGGCCAAGAGCCAGTTCCTTGTTGATCCAATCAAGGGGCATCAGGGACAAAATTCTGTGCGAGCCGAGGCCCGTCCCGACTGTCGGTAGTAGGAAGCGAAGCTGGTTTTTCAAAATGGCGATATCTGGCTGGCTGGTCGATTCATTATTAACATCGGAAAATCCTGTCTTGTCATCTCTCCCCACCCCCTCGCGTCGTACATCGAGATTCGAGGTGTCACGATTCGAAGTAGAAGGGAGAGGCTGCTCCAACTCTTCCGTAGTTTTCTCCTTTTTGTTCAACTCCTTCTCAGTTCCTTTCTGTCTAAAGGAAAGGTCAATATCTCTCGACGGTCGTGAAAGGGTAGCTCGCCAATGATGAGTATTGATGGCATTCTTTTGGTACAGATTGACTTCGAAAAGTCGGTCATGCTTCGCACACCTGAAGTTCTTGTATCTGCCACGTGCCAAGCCACTAGCGTGCCTCCTGATCTGTGAAGGTTATCGTGATAAATACGAGTTGAGCTTTTCGAAATTTGCCTTGAGACGATCGCCTTCGCTAGCTTCTGCAAAGACAGATTCCCCATTGACTGGGATCAAGTATCTTATCGACTCTCGGGGTCCGAAGTTGACCTGTCGGACGACCTGAACCGCATATGGAGCATTGTTAACGGGCACGTGTCTGTCGTTCGATATCAACAAGGTCGTGGCATTACTAGCCCAGATCATGAACGCTGTGAACTTGGGCTCGTGATCCAGTCGTCGAGGCCGATATGGCTCTATCTTCGAACAACAAAAAACGACACACATAGTGGCCACACGCTTGACTCGGCCGGATCGATAACAGAGTATATCGTCGTAGGTATCAGCACCGTACGTTATGTGACGAGACAGTATACCGAGCCTCGATAAAGCACAGGATTGAGGATATAAAGAACACTGGCTAATTGCTGCGGTATGATTATGGGGGGCCCTACCTTGAGGTTTGTAAGAAGGGCTGTTCTATCACTTACCACTAATCGAGCCATCGCAGTCAGTTTGGTCCCTCTATTGCCTGAGATGAAACAGGTAACCCTTGCTCCGCTAGGGCCTGGAAAGTGGAGGCGGCAGCAGCAAGGGTCTACACTACATCATCATGCAAGTTAGTGTATCCTATCGCATGGCCGTGGTGAATGGCCCTCCTCGCGACTGGGCCTGTTACCTTGCTGCTTTGATTCCGCCAGAACCTCAGCGCAAGAACTAACAAGCATGATTTGCAAAGCTGAAAACGAACCTTGCCGTTGCCACCTTATATCTCCGATTGGTCGGGGTTGTGTTCGACCTGTCGGCCATCCCCACCATTGACGGTATTAATGGCCTCGTGCTTATAAAGGACAGCAAGGCAGGTGACTAATCTGATGTCGAGCTGGCCGACGTCAATGTTCACGCACGACACATCTTCATCAAAGCGCTTAAGCACTATCCGAACAGCCAGGCAGGACTATAAGGGCTTAGTCAGCCGGCCCTGACCCCGACTTCGTGAGCTGCGCCTCGGAGTCTTCTCTGGCTGAGGCTCTGTTGAGGGTGAGAAAGGCAGTAAGTTTGAGCGTCACCGCCTCGAAGGCAAAATCATGCTTGCCGGGTCGTGAGGACCTAATCAATAAGGTTGGCGGTGTTTTTGTCTCACCTTTTTCACCTTATCCCGCCTTTCTTCTAACGGCTTGCAGCAATTAGCCGTGGGCCGACGTGGAGTCGCTCACTTCTCCCCCGCATTTTTGCACATCTTATCATGTCACCCTCTGCGTCAGAAAACATAGGGTTCCTTCTGGAGAATTGATTGATAGAACCCTGATGCGGTCCATGGGAATCTTGTGTTGTAATGCACTGTACAATGCCTATCCGCAAGGGGGCTGGTGCTCAACGGCAGATCTCCCCCTACCCGATGTACATCGCTTGTATCATACCAATACCAACTCAGATTTGGTGAGTTTTGGAATACAAAAGCAAGAGTGTAAAGTAGATCATCCAATTATAGAACATCCAATAGCTAAAACCTCATCATCGATGCCCATGTTGCATGTGCAATTGGACTTGTTTGGCAAAAGATCGCTGACATGGAAAATGATGTAAGCATCGTATTGTTATATCATAGCATGCTTTTGTGTTGTTTTGTGACTGATTCCGTCCGGTCCGCCTGCGTACATTGGGATCCGACCCTTATCGTTATGTACAACGAATTCACCAATGCACTGAAGATCCGGCCTGTTGCCATTTGCCGGTTTTGCCCTTCTTCTTTCTTCTTTTTTTAAACCGTCCCTGCCCTGTCCATGACCGTATCGTAGAGTCGCCGTATTCGCCGAAAAATCAATTGACCCCATTACCTTTGCCCCTGCCTTTCCTTTCCTCGTCCGTCCATAACCACCCGAGGCCGCCTGTGATCCGTAGTACCCACTTGCCTATGAAATATCATGAAAAAAAGAAGTAAAAAAACCCTAGCCACAAAATAAAGACGGCGATACAAAGCTATAACGCCGAATATTCCCCGGGCTTGTGACCTTCGAAACGGCCCGTTTCCATCACCCCGACTTCGTAGTCAGGGCCTGGGGGCCGGGGGTGTCACGGGCAGGCTGATCCTTCGTCAACGAAACTGAGAACAAATGATTGCATCTTCGGCTGTAAACGGCCTGAATGGCTCTCTTTTGCCCGTAGGATCCCCTCGCAGCTAATCCAACTCTCTTCCACAATAAACACATTGCTCTTCTTTAGCCTTTTCGTCTCTATCCATTTCGTTGTTACAGATTGTGTATGAGAGATACAAATGCGGATCCGGTGCCGCTTTCCAAGATGTCGTCGTGACAATGGCCCATGCTGTCAAATAACAAGCTTTGGGTTATGACGGTTGCGGTACTATCACAGGTTAATGCTAACGACCCTCGGAGATTCCTGTATATAGATGCGCTTTTGTTGATGTTATTATGGGTGTCGTTTCGACTCATAATATGTGAGTCACAAGTTTGGGAGCTTGTTCAAATTCCAACTGCGTCGCTAAATGAAAGTCGAACGCCTATATAATCATTACCTCTTCCAGCCAACGTTCCAGATAACATGGGCGATATCGCGAGCAGTGTTGACCGTGTCAATAACGCGGCCAAACATGCCATCCCCGGATTGTATTTCGCCTTTCTCATAAGGCATAAACATACCAGACGGGGTGCGTCGCATACCAGCAGGCTCCTCACAAACGCCGCCCGATGAGATAGACCTGTCCAGATCGCCATTGGTACCCTCATTGGGGGGTGACGCCCACCCTGAGCGGGGGCTCAACAACACATCATCGAAGCCGTCATCATTTTCTTCCTCTCGGAAAAAGAACCTGCCTGACTGCTTGATAGGTCGTAGGGTCTCTTGTGAAGAGGAAGGGGACATGAGTGGACTTCGAGAGTGTTTCATGGCAGTCTCTCGCGACTCGGGGGTATCTTCGCGGCATTTGAGGGTAGTAGAAGGCAGCATCGCAATTGTTTTTCTTTCAGCTGCTGGCCTTGGCTTCAAAGTCTTGCGTCGGGATATGGGCCTCTTCTTCGTCTCGACTCGCTTTATCCTAACCCCCTTAACCAAGTCACTATCAAAACCGTAGTAGTCATCGACCATGTCTTTATTATCGTCGCCCTTGACTTCAACAGCTATGCATCGCTCAACTTGCTCATTGAAATGAACGTGCTTTCGCTCAGAGCTTGGGGAAACGATTCTAGATGACTCTACCGATGGAGCGACGCTACTGCTTTGTCCACTCAATCGATATGATGCAAATGGGTAGGCGAAGTAGTCTGTTGACGAACGACCAAGGTGGAGTCGGAGGATTCCTCGGGTCTCCCGGGCCTTCACAGCTGCGGTGGCTTGCTTCAATAATGAGGCCGTGGACAGCGATCGCTGAAGCATAACTTCAGACATGCTTCTCTTCTTCAGGATGGGCTTCTTGTTGGGGTTGATGAGTGAGTTGGCCTTTGACAACGACACACTCGAGGGCTCCATGTATATAGGGTGGAGGTTCTTTGGTCCTGACTGCAGAGGGCCATAGAGCCAGGTGACATCACAGTCCTTGAGCCTTGTAGATGTAAGTATTTCAATAGAGCTAAAGAGAGCACTACAGGGAGGCAAACCAATTGAGAGATTCGGGGGAGATGGTCTTGAGGTTGTTCTTGGCCTTCATCCATGCCCTCCAAGAAGCATTTTCCAATCGAGCGCTGTTGGGAAACTCTCCCCTCCATGTTACAACGTATCGCCATGAGGACCAGAGATCTTCCTCTCTCCATTCATGAGACAGGTAATCGACTTGGCGCAACGGCCTACTTGAGACTGCAGTGTCGTCCTCTGCGTGTTCGAATTTTTCGTGCTCTGGTGTTTCGGGTCCTGATGTATCATGAGAGGCCTCTTCAGAGTTCTCGTGTTCTGCAGGAGAGACAGTATAAGATTCGCCTGTGCGGAGACTGGGGGGTAGCTCTAGGTTGTCATCGTAGTGAGTATCAGGACGGATCTCTGGGTGAAAGTAGAGCTTCTCCTGCGCAAAGGATGGAAACATGAAGTGGCCTTCGGGTGATTCAACAAGACCAATGGTGTCGTTGTAGTCAGCGGCAATAGAGAGGTTGGTGGTAGGTATAGATGCATAAGAAAGGTCGACCGAGTTGGCATGGACGGTACAAGGAGACGAGGAAGTAGACGATGAGTTGGATTCGGCGTAAGACTTAGGAGCAGGCTTGTAATGCTCGCTCAGGTGAGAAGAGGTGGAATATGGTGAAATCGAAGAGATGAAGTTGAAATGAGAATGTGAGCGTCGCAGGCCGGACGCGGCGAAATAACAATTGTTGCTCGATGGAAGAACGGCAGCCATGATGAAGCTTGGGGAGACCTGTGAAAGACCCTTTACAATGCCGCAGCACCCAGAACAGGTGAATTTGAGGGAATTCGAGGTTAAAGGCTCATGAGTACAGGCGAGTCCAGCGGCAAACGTATGGTGTTGGATGAGATGAATTGGTGGAAACGTGAAGATCCAGCGTGGGCACGAAGTATAAAGAATAGAATGGGTTTGGCTGTGTTGGGGTTGGGGGGTGGGGGGCAGGCTTAGAGAAGTTGCAGTAGCAGGTGTAGAGTCAACCTAACACCCGGACAAGTACTTGACCAAACAGCAGGCGATAGCCGGGGTCCTTGGGGGCAGGTGGACAGGTTCTGTTTGGGGCTAGTTTCTAGCGAACCGGAGGGGTACGCAGCGTAGCCGGGTGCTGCTGGTGTTGGTGCTGTGGGTGTGGGTGTGGGTGTGTACGACGAATCGCAGATCAGGGATGAGCTAAACCTGGTCGAGGCGTAGTGGCGTTGAATCGATTGAGCCTTCCCCAGACCCAGTTGTGGTGACGAATTTCGTGGAGACCCGACAAGAGTGGCCAAGTCTGGTCTGGCCTGGCGCTGGCTGGCCTTGGGTAGTTTGCTTTGGTTTCTGCACTGGCACTTCGGTCACCGGCCGGATAGCGGAGGCATGCGCCCGCTGTGATGGTATTGGGTAGGCGGTTACAGTGAGTGTTTAGCGTAGTGGTTGTTGAGCTGCCCCAGGTTTGAGGATGTTGAGTATCGGGAGGACGACGACGAAGAGAGTTGGAGGGCGATATATATATATATAAAGAGACGAATGAGAAGAATATATGAATGGAAGAGATGGTAGATAGAAGAAAGGGCGAGGGCGATGAGGGGGAAATTGTAGAATAAAGCTTGCGTCTGGCTTTAGGTAAGGGCAATCAATGGGAAGGAAGGGAAAGCGGACGCAAACATATAGTATAATGGTACTATAGAGTACATAGATAGTCAAAAACACAACCGAGGAAACCAAAAAGTCTATGCAGATGAGGGAGCGATAAGATGATTCTAGAGGGTGTACAACGAGAGACAATGCTTTCAGTAGGTAGGAGTAGAGAGCGATTACGAGAGAAGGGATGAGGTCAAGATGGAGGCAAGAAAGACATGGGAAGAGAACTCAGCCCGGTATGATTTCATACTTACCCCAGACGTGGGGTTGATTAGGGACGTCCTTTCAATTCAATGCTACGGAGCAAAAGTTCGTTATCAAGCCATACAATTCAGATGCGCCAATAAGTATCATCATAAGGTAGTACACAAACTCACGCCATTACCGAAGGTCGATTGGTAATTGCATCTTTGGCATCACAGCAGCCTGCTCTGTACTGGGTTGCTACGCTGTAGAACGAGGTGAGAAGCATCAAAGCAGCGGGGCATGGGGGGTATCTCTGAAAGCGTGGAAGGTTCCAGAGTGGGCCTCGAACCAAGATGGGGCGCAAGTGAGAAGGGAGTGTTGTGAAAATAAAAGTCCCGAGACAGGTAACGACTCCTCTATCGTGGTAGTAAAAAAGTGCCGTGCACACGCGTCTGTATGTGTCTGTGTGTTGACCAAGGTTCAAATTCATGGAAAGCGATGTGATTCTATGTGAGTATCATTTTTCTTTCTCCATGGTAGGTAGAATATTAATTGGGAACATGAAACAAAACTTCTGCGCTAGATAATGATTCTAAGCTAATCGGGAAGCCTGGGTTTAGGATATCATGCTGTTGCATTTACCTAACAATGCCGCGAGCCAGCCATCCATAATGAATACCATTTATCAAGACAAGGGCCCAATGCGGAATACAGCTCATCCCTTGCATTATGACCCGCCCTGACTTACCCGTTGAAGCTCTCGGCGCAGATCAAAGAGGCTCAAACTAGATGGCAAGACAACGAACCAGTGAAAGTGTCATTTTCTATTACTGCCCGATAATAGAGGCTGTTCACGCCTTGCCTTCGGTGGTTGATGCAACATCATGTGATAGTATGCGAACCAAATGGCGCGCGTTGCTTTGGCAAACGTTTTTTTCTGATGCCCTCCCGCTATGACATGTCTCACCCAGATGCGGGGCTCTCTGTCTTAACCATGTATGATTTAGATAACGTCATTATTCGTCGTTTTGTGCTCGAAATCATTCTTTTTTGGCGTGCTCGGTGTGGCGTTGTGCCCTACCCTTTGATCACGAAACTCATACACAAAATTCCAGGGACCCCAGCAAAAAACATCTTTTTCAGCCTTAGCTGTACCAATGCGCTGTGCTGTCCCTATCCTAATTATAGACGGGGGTGAGAGAATTGTTAAGAGATCGAGAAAACAAACTCGGAGCAAATAGGCCGTATATGTCGACCGTGGCTATTATCGTCGCTGCGGTTGGACACGAGAAACCTAACTTCTGGAGAAAGGGGTCGTCAGCTACTAAGCGTTACTATCCGCGATGATGTTGGCGGGCGCCCGGGAATCAAGCCGGAACTCTATTGGCGCCAGAAAACTCAATTCTTTGGGGTCAAAGCACCATAGCAGCCTTTTTTTTTTTTTTTTTGCGTTGTATATGCGAGAAGCCTAGCACTAGTGGACGTGCGCTTGTCATCTCGTCTCTAGTGCTGGGTGCATAATACTTCCGAAATGCAAAGGGGTTCATTTCACCTCGTGCCTGGCCACAAGCCAACTGGAATCCCAATCCAACGTCCTTGCTATTTCTGTTGTCATTTAGACGTACAGCCTCCGAACTTCGGTTTAAATCATCTGCATACCGACGTAAGTCATTGTGTCCAGCGTCTCACCTTCATGTCCCTGTAAGTATCTCATACCAGCAATAGACCGGACGCGTCTCAACCATATCAGTAGAGGTGCATCACCAGTGCCGTATGTGGCTCAGTAGCTTTCTCGATCACGCTCAGTACGCTCGTTACATCACAGGAATGCACCCCCAAACTGTGGTGTTGTGCCTATTGTAACAAGATTGCGACATTCCAGGACGCTAGGTTGCTTTTGATGTGATAACAAACGGTACGGTCCGTGCGGCCTTTGTGATCAACGTTTAATTACCTCAGGGATCGACATTTCTCACAACAATCTAACAGACGCAGCAGATGGAATACAAACCCCGCTTCTGACGAGAAGCGGTAAGAAGGAGGAGAAGCCGATAGGCGGACTCTAGATCGAGGGGCCGGTGGTGGGGCCGGTCGAGAGGATGACGTTTTGCGGAGTAAGTCTCGGCTCCTCAAATTACGGGGCAGGCAGGGAGAGTGATCATGTTAATTCGATTGTACGGCTGGAACGAAAGACACAAAACACAACAGTTTATTTTGGAGTGGTCTCTTTCTCATCAATGTTTTATCAAGCTACTTTTTACTCAATTATAGTTAATCAATTTCAATCCGTCCCTGAAACTGGTTAACCATGGCACCTTTCAAGGTCATTATCGTCGGCGGTGGTCATGCAGGGTCCCTATTGGCCAATGGCCTTTTGAATAATGGAGTTGAAGCCACTGTCTACGAGCGCGATGCTGCTGACTCCAAAAGGGAAGGCTATCAGATTCGTCTCGGCGATGCGGCAGATGCCGGGTTCAAGGCATGCTTGAACAACGACGTCAGAGCTGCAATTTTCGCAAAATTTGGCCAGTCTTCCGGAGCAGGGAATACGGCGCCCACGATCTACAACTTGAAATTCGAAACACTGTTGGACTTGACCCAATTACCTAGCTACACGAAGTCGTTTGCGATCAACCGTGTAGTGTTGAGGAACATCCTTCTTGAACCCGTCAAGAAGGATGGGCATGTCCAATTCCAGAAAAGGTTAGATACGTACAACATAGTGTCCGACGAAGAGGGAAACGAACGTGTTCAAGTAAAGTTCTCCGACGGCTCTAGCAACACTTGTGACATTCTTGTCGGCGCCGACGGCAGTGGGTCAAAGGTTAGTGAGATCTCGACTGCGCGTGAGTTTTGATTTTAGCTGACCACATTTCTTCTTCAGGTAAACCGCCAAGTAGGAGTAAATAATCTCGTTAACATCGACAGCCATATGATGTTCCTGAATAAGGGAGATTTGACAGAAGAGCTTATTACCAAGCTTCCTTCCCAGCTTCAGGCAGGACCAGTTTTGACTTTCACAAAGGACACGACCTTTTTCTTTGCTTGTATGTACTATTGCTACTCCACAACAAGATGGGATTAGACAACTCACAGGTTAATAGTGTATCTTCCAGCTGCGCAGGAGGAAGAATCTAAAAGAAACAGCGAGCGCACTTACGATCTGAGCCAAGGATCGTTTTATTGGGGCCTAACCGTTAGACGGACTAAAATTCCAGACGAGGATCCCTCGAAAATCCCCGACCTGCTGAAATTCTGTATTGAACAAACTAAAGACTGGGCCCCCGCATAGTGAATCAGACTTCGGCAAACATTGTTGAAAGACCGAAGCTAACAATATCCAGTCGTCCCATGTTCACCTACCATGTATTCCCATCGGGAACAACACAGCCAATTACCATTAAGGGACCCCTACCTATTAACTATACCCCTTACCCTTTCTTTCCCTTTCCTTCTATAGGAGTAAAGTTTAAAGTAAAGAGAGAGAGAGACAGGCTGGCGAATCTATCTACATCTATCTACTGGCACCTCATGTAGATAGATGTAGATGCTTAGTCATAATTTGCAATGTAGATAGATAGATGTAGGCTACATGTAGATGTAGATAGATTCGGTAGATAGACGGTCGGCTAATCCTCGGCCGTGTCGTCGCCCACCTCCTTCAGTAAACCTTCATACCCTTCTAGTAGCCCAGCCCGTAACCACGACCTTACCGTCTGAGTAACGGCAATTGTGCTTGCATCTAAGCGCGACCTCTTGGGCGAAACCATACTACCAGCGGAAGAAAAGGTCCTCTCACACTCAGAAGCCATTGCTGGGACCGAGAGGATGTCAATCGCCATTTTCGCCACTCGCGGATACTCAAATCTCTTTGCAGACCAGTATTCCAGAGGATTGTGGTATGTTGTGTATATGTCTTGCTTTGTAGACAACCACCTCTCCAGTTCGTCTGTAGCTTCGGCATGGCCGTGGCGGGTGGATGATATTAATTCGTCTTGGAAGGAATCAAATGGATTGTACTCGCGCGCCCTCACCGCGGCAGGAAGGTTACTGCTCGAGATTTCCCACTGAGCGGGAAGGTCGCGATACTCCTCTTCCCAGAGCTTTTGGATGAGCTGGCGTGCCGCGAAAAGCCATTCCTCCTTCTCACCGTAGGCTTTTGTCAAGAACGACCACTGTATACCGGGGTGGAGAACCGTGGCTGCATAGTATATTGGCGTCTCATCAAGCTTGGTGTAGTACTTGTTGAGCTTGGCCCAGTCCGAATTGACGCACGAGGAATAGGAGCTAGGTTCCACCCGATGTGTTACCTCAGTCTTTGCTTTCTCCAGCGTTGAAAGGAGGAATTCGTATGCGACAGCAACCTGCCAAATAACTCCATATTGAGCTTCAACGCCTCCCTTACGGACTCGGAGCTGACAGTCCCCTCCAAGCCGCAAAAGGAAAGAATCGAACATTCTAAGAATGTCTCTGAACCAACTGAGGGCATCCCAGTCTGCGTCACTCAGTAGATTTGCTTCCTCAAGACATCGAGGGAGTTGGCTTGGCGGCTGGGTACGGGTAGATCTGGGCCGTTGAAATTTCCTGCTTGATTAAATCGTAATGTCAATGAGCTCCTCCAGATAGCGTCGGAGCTTAATTGCTCGCTCGATCATATAATATTGAGACAGCCAGCGTGTACCGTTGTCAAGCACGACATCAAGAGTGCCTGGATAGGATTTGTCAGGGTCCTCATCTTGTAATTTCCGCAGAATTGCTGTCGCCTTATTCGACCGATTGACCCAGACGACAAGGTTGTGGAGTTTACCTACTGGACCTCTTTTTGTCCACTCTGTAAAATCGTCCGCATCAAGGTCCTCGAGTGTATTGCTGTCTTTAACGAAGAGGAGCGCTATGGCGACAAGATGAAGAATATGCCCGAAACACCGAATCCTTCTGCTGGCTGGATTCTGCCACTGGAGCTTGTGGCCTATCGCTTCGACTGCTCCTTCATTGCTTGCGGCGTTATCGAGAATAATGCATCCAACCTTGTTGCTTGCAATCAACTCGAAGTCATCCAACACCTCCATAATAGCGGCTGAGATATTTTCTCCCGTGTGCGCTATGGCGACGTTTGGGAGGCCAAGGACGATCTTCCGTGGCTGGAATGTATCTTCATCGAGGAAGAAGGCGTTTATGGAGAAGAATGAATGTCTGTTCCGGGACGTCCAGCCATCAAATGCAATATGAACCTGGCTTGGGCTTCGTGACAGTGCGTGGATGACGCGCGATTTGTATGTGTTGAACTCGTCGATGATCCTAACTCGAACCGTTTCGTGGGTTAGATTGGCGGAAGTCTCGTGAACCAAGGGGTTCAGGTACTGAAAGACCTTTTGGAGGCCTTTATGCTCCGGTACGCGAAATGACAGATTTGCATCGGTGATCCACTGGACAATGTGGCGCTGGAACGTGGTCTTGTTAAATCGAGTAACCAACTCGTCGTGAAAGTCGTCCCTCTTTCGTTTCTTGGCTGCCAAATCATGAAGGGTTAGTTGATTAGGGGGCGCTCCTGCATATATCGTGTTGCTTTTGATGGATCTGGATGAAAGATATTGTGGGCCTTGCTGAGATGACCTTCAATGTTCCGAGTATTGGACGGGACGTAAGCCTTTGGCAGGGGAACGCCATGCTGGACACAGTGACAACAGAGCCACGTATGGGGGCCAGACTCATTGCCTTTGGACCTAGCTTGAACGTCATAGCCGTGAGCCCAAAACCAGCCGGTAGCTTGTCCAGTTCGAGCTGAGAGGACCCAATGGCTGCGGACAGCCTGCGATACTGCATCCCAGTCTTTGATGATTGAACGGCTGCTGCGAGACGAGGAATCGTGCATCGGCAAGGTTGGAGCTCCTGGATAGGATATTTCCGATATGTTAGCATTAGTTGCGTAACTAAATAAATCGCTTTGAGATGCCATTTGGGCAATGTTCTGGGTGGCATCAAGGGCAATGAGAATCTGCCAAACCAAGACCCAATCGAAAAAGGGGGAGGGCGTGGGGAAATCGGGAAATGGGAGGACGGTTGGGGAAGGGATCGTCAGAGGTACCAATACTTCGGAGTAGTAGGATGCCATTAGTACCGAGAAAGTACAGCTACCTTACCCAATTTTCACCAGCCGTCTTGGCATCTATCTACATTTCGTCTATCTACCGGACCTCCAGGTAGATAGATAGATGACAGACATGCCCTCTGGTAGATAAATAGATGTAGATCTACATCTATCTACATCTACATTTCATCTACATCGGTAGATAGATTCGCCAGCCTGGAAGCAGCTAAGGAGAAACAGAGGAAATATAGGTCCCTAGGGGCCTTTTTTCACCCTATTATCATCTCAGCAGGAGGTCTTATGGAAAATACTCAGCCCAGGCATATAAACAACTACAACACTTCCTTCGACCTTGGGCTGCTTCTCATCTTGATACCTCTATTGGCTTGGCCCTAACCAAGACAAGAGCTATTTCAGCTGCTTCTATAGCAAGAGATATCCCTTCTGGGATAGCCTCTTCTCGCTGGAATACCTCTTAGGAGCTATCTCTACCTTTGGATAGTATCTTCTAACCATCCTTAGTTTTCTCTGATTTTTTCCGGACTTTTCCTTTTTAGTTATCTCTTTTTCCTATTCTTTCTATTTTTCCTATCCTATCTCTGTAACTCTCTCTTTTCTATTTTTTTCCTGATTTTCTTTGGACTTTCTGCTTTTATCTACCTCTTGAACCTAGCTTAAAGTATATATACTCTCTTTCCCTAACCTTATAGTATTTTTCCTTCCTTCCTTATCTGCTTTTTCCTTTAGCTCTCTTTTTTCCTTCTTATCTCTCCTCTCTCTCCTTGGTTATCTCTCCTTATTATATTTATTTTATAGCAACCTAGCATATTAGCTCAGATAGTTTAATCTAACCCTATCCTAACCCTAGCGTTCTATAAATTGCTTTAGATACCGATATCTTTCCAGTCGCCTTACACCACGTGAATAATCCCGACCGACAATAACATGTAGAGCGCGTATGACATATTAGATCCTCAGAAGCTTTCTACTCTACTAATGCTCAACAATAACAGCCGCCAGTCATAATTCTATTACGGTTGGCGTACTTCATCAGCTCTCGCATCTGCGCACAATCCTGGTAAATACATCTTATACCACGGCCACAACACCTCAAGAGACCATTTCCGCAACCGCCTCAGACCAGCCATAACCTGAAACACACCAACAACAGAACTCGTATTTCCAAACTCAACACTGCAAAGCACAGTCTAGACAAAATCAGCAAAAGCTCTCTTAAAGCTCCCATCAAACGTACCGTTGTGCCTTGGTTCCTCGTCGTGATAACAAGCGACCAGATATGACCCTGGATCACAATGCCAGGTAGGAAATCTAGCTTGGCCACTGCTTCGGCGCCCGCGCGGGTGATGAGGAATTCCCACTGCGCTGCGTGCCAGATTCCCATTTGCTGCTCCCCTTTTGCCGCGTTGCCACCGTAACGCTTAGTTTCGATGCTGAAGGCGAGAGGGTACTGTTGAAGCATTCTGTCCGAAGTCCAGTTGAAGCACGGAACGGCGGTAGAGGATTGAGTGTGAGTAGGGTCGTTGTCAGGGGTGAAGTAAAAGGCAAAGTCAACGCGGCTTGCAGGGTCAGGAAAGCGATGGTATGTGGAATCGATGTTTGTTGTTGTACTTGGAAGGTTAGAGTTTGATATGATGGTCTCGGCGGGGGGTTCAACTTACCAAGGCATAAAGTCGAGTATGTTTTCATCTGCCAGGTCGAAGGTGAATAGGTCGAGCAGAGGGCAATGTACAAGACAGTTCCAGGCCGCCTCATCGCTGAGCATCTGAGAGCATTGATCTGACCGATCACCAATGCGCGAAGCACGACGAAGGATTTCCCTGTCTGAGGCCATTACAGGAGACTCAGAGTCATCCGCGCCCTTGCTGGTCTCATCATCAAAGAACATATGATCATGCACGCGATCAAGCGACATTGTCGATTTGAGATGCTGATCCAAAGCCCCCTTGATACCCTGCGAAATAATACCATATCGCCCCGCGATATCATAAAAATCTCGACACAATTCCAATAGCGTCTCAGGAAGCTTTCGCCGTGGCGCCGTCATGCTAAGGGAATCTCTCACCAACCGGTGCCCTTCTGGCCCAAACATCGGAAACAACTTGGTCGGCGATGAAGAGCGTTTCGAGCGCTTACTATCGCGTGACATGGATGCATCGCTCTGGGAAGCAAGGCTCGATTCACTGTTTGAAGGTAGACTGGGCGGATTGATGAGAGGATTTGCGCCGGCGCGTGGAGTTTGATCATTGTCGATGTCTGGGCGAGCGCGCTTAGCTGGAGTAGCGGGCATGGTTTTGATTCTGACTCTGCGCGAGGAGTGAGATTCAGGCGGTGATGCTGGATATTGACGTTTGCGCGACTCGTTGAGATGTTGTCGTTTGAGAGCAGCGGATGGCGATGGTGGTGAATGTGGCGTTGATTGGTCAAAAGGGAGAGAATTAAGCCAGTTTGAGACTTGATGGATTGATGTGTTGAAGTCCATTTGATGCGATCGCGTCAGTTGATGATGACGGACGGTAATGGTGATGGTGATGGTGATGAATGAGCTAGTGAGTGAAAATAACATTCAGGCCATTTTTGGCTTAGCTCGGGCTGACCGGGCGACGACGCACGTGATACAGCTGCCGAAATCATGACTGCGACTTTACAATTGTGTCCTATCTCTCTTCATCAATCAATCAAATTGTAAAAACCGCTCGGAAATAATTCTCTTGGAGTATCCTAAATTTCATCGGTGGTGAATTAATTGCTCTTTGGTGTTTACCAAGATCCTTATGTTCGGGCCCCACCAGTACTATATGATAAGATAAGACAGACGATAACGTAGTTCATCACTTAGCGGGCCACATCACCTGTCAAAACTTGGTTACCCT
>QHKN01000211.1:0-10752 GCA_004366955.1 Fusarium humuli | reverse complement strand
TTTACAATCTTTACAATCTTTTAGTTAGGGGAGGGTA
Organism: Fusarium humuli; assembly: GCA_004366955.1. Lineage (NCBI taxonomy): Eukaryota > Fungi > Ascomycota > Sordariomycetes > Hypocreales > Nectriaceae > Fusarium > Fusarium humuli. Next base: position 10,715 of record QHKN01000211.1, on the reverse strand, counting down.
AAAGCCGGCGCGGCCATGAGCGTTTTTGCCGCGAAATGGATGCGACTGCTGAAGAGACCCTGGTCCAAGGTGGAGATTCCATCGTCGCGACGCGTCGGTATTCGAGAACTACGAAGCCGACAGCAAAACTACAGGAAAAGCTGCGGGCGGCCGAGAAAAAGACGGACACGGCAAGGGATATATGGTCACAGCAGTCGCATGAAGGTGGGAGTGAAGGTGAGAACGGACCGGCCGACATGGCTGGAGAATCACGGATGATGGGAGATGCGACGGGCAACGACGCGTCGCTCATGCAGACCATGCTCCGAGGGATGCTTCAGGAGACGTCAACCCATCTGATGGATGAGCAGAAGAAAATGCTTGAGAGACTCTGGGATGCGTTGATGGGCAATCAACGAACGGCGACGCAGATGATGGGCGAACAGCTGGAGATGATCCGACAACTTCAGCAAGAAATCCAGGCGATCAAAGCGCAGGTAACCGAAGAGTCGAAGAAATCAGATGAGCTTAGACGCATGCACGAACAGGCCACGAGGCAGCTAAAGGTTATGCGAGAGCAGACGAGTGAATAGATTAGAGCCATGCGTGAACAGACGAAGGAGCAATTGAAGACCATGCGTGAACAGGCTGCGAGGGACCTTGAGCAGATGCGAGAGCAAGTCATGAAGGAGCTGGGAAAAACACATGCCCAAACGGCAGAGGAAATGAAGCATATGAAGGAGCAGCTGAACATGATGGCCGATAATATCTTTAGCGGTGCTCAGACGAGCCCACAGCCATCGTATGCAGATGTAGCACGCACCCCGCCCACAAGCCAGCCGAGCAACGTCCGCACCCTCTCGTCCATGCGCACGACACCATCCTCATTCACAGATACCCTGTTCTGCACCATTGACACATCGTGGGTCAGCGAAGAGGATAAAAGCAAGGCGAAAGTTGGGGAAGTCCGGCAAGCGATTGAAGAGAAGGTACGGGCGAGGGAAGGCGGCCGACAGAGCTGGAGGTGTGCAGCCGTGATGAAAGACGTGAGGAACGCAGACCGCATCAAGGTGGTGTGCCGAGACGAGGCGGAGATGCAACTTGTCAGAGAGGTGGCAGAGAAGACTGTTGTCAAGGGCGCGAGAGTCCCCCGAGACCAGCTGTATCCGGTCAAGGTCGATGGCGCAAACAGAACTGCGGTGCTGGATTCATCCGGCGAGGTGCTGCCAGGTGCGGCGGAGGCACTGGGAAAGGAGAATGAGGTGACGATCGCCAAGATGCACTGGCTCAGTGACAAGGAGAATGGTAAGATGTACGGATCGATGGTGATCTATGTCACCAAGGCGAGCGATGCGCGACGACTACTTGAAGAGAGGTACTTCCACCTTGCTGGCGAGTCGGCCAGCACCAACGTCTTCGAGCGGCACCAAGGTCCGGCTCAGTGCTACAACTACTGGGAGACTGGTCACAAAGCTTTTGCCTGCAGCAAGACACAACGGTGCGGCAAGTGCGCCGAGACGGGTCATCGCCATCGCGACTGCCAGGCGTCGAGCCAAAGTGTATTCTGTGTGGAGGGCCACACGAGTCGCTGAGACGAAACTGCCGAGTGCGACAACTGCATATCACGGATGGATACTAATCTCCAGATCCTGCAGCTCAACGTGCGGAAGAGAGACGTGGTGCAGCTGAGCATGATGAACGATAGGGACTTGCAAGACTATGCAGTGCTGGCGGTCGCCGAACCGTACGCGCTGAACATTGAGGGATCGGTGGTGACGACGCCGAACAGCCACAGAAACTGGATCAAGTTTATACCGACAAAGAGACACGAGATGCAGTGGCCGATTCCGAGCATGCTCTGGATCCGCAGCGATCTGGAGGCGGAACAGGTGCCGATCCCTTCGGCTGACCTTACGGGGGCGATACTTCGATGGCCCGACCAGGAGGTCTTGGTGGTGTCAGTATACGTGGTAGGAAAAGATGAGGATGCTCTACGCACGGCCATAAGACAGCTAAGCACGACTATCGCAAGCTTTCGCAACAGCACAGGGAAGAGAACGGACATCATCCTGGCCGGCGATTTCAGCCATCACGACCAGCTCTGGGGAGGCGACGAGGTAACAGGCAGGAGGGAAGGTGAAGCGGGGCCTATCGTCGATCTCATGGACGAGCACGGCCTGATCAGTCTTCTCCCACGCGGGGCAAAGACGTGGGAAGGGCCGGGTGGTGAGAGCCCCATCGACCTGATGCTCGCATCAGCTGAGCTAGCAGAAGAGATGTTCCACTGCGGTATACACCCGACCGAACACGGGTCAGATCACAGGGCCATCCAGACGGGGTTTGATCTCACGACGCCTGAGAGAACAGCAGGCGCGAGGCTGTTGTTCAAGAACGCACCGCGGAATGCGATCAGGGAGAGAGTGAGGGGTAAGCTCGCACCGCTTCCGTGGGACGGCGGAGTTCAGACACAAGCGGACAGATTGATGGAAGTGGTCCTCGAAGCGATTCACAAACTAGTTCCACGATCAAAGCCGTCACCATACGCGAAGAGATGGTGGACAACAGATCTCACGAGGCTTCGTAGAACATACACCTTCTGGAGGAACCTGGCGAGGGCTCGGCGTCGGGCTGGTCAGCGAATCGACAGGCTAGAAAGTCGAGCCAAGGAAGCATCTGAAGAATATCATGACGCCATCAGAAGGCAAAAGAAGGCCCACTGGGATGACTTCCTCGCAGACGGCACCAACATCTGGCAAGCCGCCAAGTACCTGAAAGCTGGAGGCGACATGGTCAGCGATAAAGTTCCTCCACTGAAAAGAGCAGACGGAACGACAACGCAGGACAGCGGGGAACAGGCGGAAGAACTGCTCAGCGTATTCTTCCCACCACTCCCAGAGAACATAGAAGACGAAGGTCTACGACCGCGGCGCAGAGAAGTGGCCATGCCAAACTTGACAATGGAGGAGGTGGAGGAGAAGGTGATGGAAGCCAAGGCGTGGAAGGCGCCCGGAGAAGACGGACTGCCGGCGATGGTGTGGAAGCAGCTGGGGCCAGTGGTGAAGGAACGGGTGATGCAACTGTTCCACACATCACTAAGCGAAGGACAACTGCCTGACCAGTGGAGGAGCGCCAAGATCATCCCGCTCAAGAAGCCGGACAAGGCTGACTACAGAATCGCAAAAGCATGGAGGCCGACCTCGCTGCTGTCGACTGTGGGCAAGATCCTTGAAGCCGTGGTGGCGGACAGGATCTCATATGCGGTCGAGCAGTTCGGACTCCTACCCACCAACCACTTTGGGGCGAGAAAGCGACGATCGGCGGAGCAGGCATTGCTGCTCTTCCAGGAGCAGGTCTACAAAGCATGGCGCAACCGTAAAGTGGTTAGCCTGGTCAGCTTCGATGTTAAAGGGGCCTATAACGGTGTGTTCAAGGACAGATTGCTGGAAAGACTGGAAGCACGGGGCATCCCCAAGAGGTTGGTGAAATGGATAGATGCATCCTGCTCCGACCGGTTTGCAACAATCTTAGTAAACGGCTATTGCTCGGAGCGACGGAGACTCCCACAGGCCGGACTGCCGCAAGGATCACCGCTATCGCCTGTGCTCTTCCTCTTCTTCAACGCAGATCTCGTGCAGAGCAAGATCGACTCGAGAGGGGGCTCGATAGCCCTTGCTGACGACTACTCGGCCTGGGTCACAGGCCCCACGGCGGGGGGCGAATAGGGACGGCATACAGGCCATCATAGACCGAGCACTAGCATGGGAGAGACGCAGCGGAGCGACGTTTGAATGTGACAAGACGACCGTCGTCCACTTCACACGCGTCACCGAACGCATCAGCCATAGGCCGTTCATGATCAAGGGAGAAGAGGTCAAGCCGAAGCAGGAGGCCAAGATCTTGGGAGTGGTCATGGACACGAAGCTCAGGTTTAGGGAACACATGGCCAGGGCCGCTACCAAAGGTCTCTCGGCAGCCATGTGTCTAAGGAGACTGAAGATGCTATCACCACGTACGGCCAGACAGCTCTTCGTGGCGACTGTTGCCCCGGCGATGGACTATGCTTCCGTCGTCTGGTCGCATGCGCGTGGTGAAAGGGAGTTGAGGTGGCTCAACGGGGCACAGAAGATAGGTGCGCAGGCCATCACGGGCTCCTTTCGAACGGTGTCGACGGCAGTGGCCGAAGCGGAAGCCAGCATTCAGACAGTATGCGAGCGGCATGCTCAGGCGGGCACGAGATTCTACGCTCAAATAAGTCAAACTTTGGGCATCACCAAACCAAATGTGGGAACGCCAACAGTTCATGATCAACCATGAACTCATAAGCATTTTTTCTATGAGGGATATACGAACAGTCAGCTAGTGGATGGCTGATCTTGTCAGCAATTGCATTAGAGGTGATGATATCTCGTCTGATGTATCGTAATAGACAAGCAGTGGTAGGCCAAAGACTGTCGAAAAGACTTCTTTTCGACGACAAATTCACGACTTCCTAAGTCAATGCCATTCTGCATAGGGAACGCACCACAGTGTATCATTTTGAGAGTGCCTAGTCATATATTTTGTACTTTCAAGTGTATGTCCAGTTTTGGATGCGGAAAGCTAGGACCTATCTGTAATTACAAGCGCCTTGATATCGTTTATGTCCTGAAATAAAGCCTCATTGAATATGGCAATTAGCATTCAAAGGCCTTAATTAGCAAATATCAAAGGCAATGACTACGGCTCATAGAGGACTTTTAAGCAAACCATAGCACCAAGTCTATAAATACTTAAACGTGGCCTAGACATTTTCACAAAGCACTTGATGAATCACCAAGAATGAGTCGCTGCCGTCATACATGCTGGCTTAAACCCTGGAGCTTGGGCATAGAAACGGGCTTAGAGGTCACAGACCGAGCTCAACGCTTGCTGAAGGAATTCGAAAATCCCGACGCCGAGAACGCTGGCCTACTGGTGTTAATCGGAAATCAATCGAAACAGGCGGCCTTCAAGAAGCTAAGTTTCCAGACGGGGAGGATCCGGGCGAGGACAGGAGGGGAAGTTCATTTACTTGTCTCTTCATTGAAGGAGAATCGCCGTAAGCGTATCGTGATCGCCGATACAGATGCCTCCGGTCCACAGCCCAAGTTGCCGTTGTTGAGCGCCAGCACTTGCCACGCTGTAAGAGTCTATACTGACACAAAGAAACAAGTTCCTGAAGATGCACTCGACTATGAAAACCGCTTACGTAAAACTCTACTTCCATCTGCTGACGTTGTATGCATATTCGTCGACGATTTAGGAGGATTTGGTGAGTCGTTGAAACGATTACGTTTCTGGCTCCAGAGTGGACCACCATCAACTAGCCCATTGCGGCCACATATCCTGCTTGTAGTGAGGCAAGAATGGAGACAGAGACCTTTTATATATATATGGGAGTTTAAATGGATTCACAGCTGAATCCGCCGCGCAGCTATGATACGCTGGTCCCGGCCAGCTTTTACACGCGGCGATTTGCTAAGACCGGTAGGCAGAGAGCTGTCACTCAACTGAACGCGTGGAGCTTCTAGACAGTACGGCAGAATGGGCAGGCGCTCGTGCTATGAGAAACGCCACTGCACATCCTGGCCAGCCACGACCTGGTCTGGCATTCGTGCAGCCATATCATAGGGGTTCATTTGCAGATTAAAGGGCTCAATGACCTGCGACATGGAGGCACCGTGGAGTCCTTGCTGATGAGTAACTGGACAGTCCTTGTGGGCAAAAAGGAGTGTCTTTAGGTTAACCGTCTCTTCTCTGAGATGGGAGATTTGCGCCGTCAAGGCATCGTTCTCCCTATTGAACAACTCAACATTGGTCTACAGGTTGGTAAGCAATCGTTTCTTCCTTTGACGACACTTGTGGGCAGCGACGCTGGTTCAAGGAGAGTCAGTAAACTGTCTCAATACAGAACAATCAAGGATTGCAAGACATACCGATTGCGCTCGAGAAAGTTCTTTAGCTTCTCCTCGTCCGTCATCTTTGACATGGATCCGCCCTCCTCCGTTTTCATCTTGGACCCTTCATCAGAGAAATCCACGTTATCATTGAGAGAGGACTCGTCGGGTGTAGGGGAACCGCCACGAAGGTGATGGGTATCGCCAAAGTAATTATTGGCCCGAGCAGAGAGCATCGCTGGGCTCAGAGGCTCGGTCCGCGAGTTGGAAGTTTCGACAAGTCAATAGCGCACGGCGCACAGCATACATACACAGTTCCGGGAAAACGCGTTGTTGAGAGCTTTTTGGTTTTGGGGAGGGGGGGTTTGCAGGTGCAGAAAGTAAGTCTGTCTGGTATGTTCAGTACTCGATACTCGAAGTCAAGGAGCAGAGGGCGAGAACGCAAAGAAACGATGCGAGGCACGGCACAGACAGCGTCAGCTGCAGCGAAAAACAGCAGAAGGAGAAAAAGGAACAGTAAAAAAGACACTGGGATAGCCTCGTGCTGTGGAGTTGCGGCTTGTGCCTGACAAGATGCGAATGCGTCCCGAAGAACGACGAAGCGGGCGTTGTTTGCGGGATTGCGTTCACGGACGAGGATTTATGAAAGGATCGTGGGGGTCTGGGTCCCGCTAGAGCGGCTGACAAAAACTCCCGCTGGCCACTGAGTGTCTCGCATGGTGCCTACTGTGCTGCGGATCCCCATCGCCCCATTCTTTCCCCTCCAGAGTGGTCTGGGGAGCTAACCAGATGCTGTTCTCTTGTGTAGCTCACTTGCAACTTGCAACGAGGCCGAGCAGTTCATCATTCCCCTAGAGCCGTTTTCGGTTTTGATACAAACCTTGTCGAATGCCCCAAAACGGGCTTGCTTGACCGGCTTCAGCCATAAAAGCCCCTCAGCACAGACTGACCACGTAGCGGTTGAAGCACAGGGCCATCGGGGCGTTCAGTGGCAGTTGTGACAGACTGACAAGTGCAGGCGAGCAACTCAAAAGCGCTCGGCGAGTTACTTAGTGGTGCGAGAGGAGAATTAGCGGCATGGCAGTGAGGGAACCGAATCGGCAATCATTGGGCTGTCGTATGTTTCCTCAATTGTGAGGTGACACGCTTTACTCCGCGCAAACCATGTCAGCATCAAGTAGCTTAGTTGTGTCGGAAAATCCGGGGATCCCCCTTCCCTTCAGGATTCAGACCAACAGTCTGAAAGTCCTAGATTTAGAGTTCAAAGTCCTAGATGCAATCATCTAGAGATATAAACCCGAGAAGAACTCTCATCACAATGAAAAATAATGAAATAATCAAGTTATATAAAATACTTTTTCACCCAGCACTGCTGCACAATATAAACAATAATTGATGGAAGAAGGGTTGGTCGCGGTCACGGTGGCGCGATGACGCTGGGGCGTCAGGTGGGCACAGACTTTTGTCAGCTAACTGTACAAAAGTCATGCCCGTGTAGCTAAAATGTCATGCTCGTATAGCAATTCCCTAAATGAAATCGCCTGTAGATTAATGATCAACTGTCATTTATTAAAGACGGCAAACCAGAGTTCCGATTACCCATGAATATAATTGCCATCATTCAAGGGGAAAGGTCGATCTCGACTTTCCACGGGCGTTGACAGGTGGCGCTCAAAAAGGACGAGCTGCTTCGGTTTGCACGATATTTTAACAAACCAACTTGCGTCTATTTGAGGGTAGTACAAGTAAAAAGGCGCTATAACTTATCTTTTGGACTCTGCAACCTCTTCACCAGTAGCCGATGATGTGCACGACGGATCATCGTGGACAAGAACCCAGCAGATCTTCAATTGCAGAGGGTCGACAGGGTGTTGTAACGAGCCAGCGGACTTGCTTTTGAGCCTGCGGCCGATGGGCTTATTTCCTTGATTTCCTGTCGATCAAAAGGCTGAGCGAGCGGAGCCGATGTAGGTGCTAAGCGGAACTAGGAGATGAGCAGCGCCAACGCCTGCAGCCCTGCACCGATGCAGTCCTGGATGCTTATGTTGATTTTTATAATTTGACGTGGTGAAGTCACCAAGTCTTATCTTACATGGTGAAGAGGAGATATGGGGATTAAAATAATGTTCATGACGAGCCTACGCATCAACTGTAACTAATTCCCTAGAAAAACTAACATTGTGCTATATTCCGTGAATGCAAGATGATGCTAAGGAGGGTCACCACCAAGGCTGGGTGTGGGTGGATCTGGCCAATCATGTGGCTCCCCACCTTTGCGCACGAACAATATCTCAGCCGGATAGCCACGTTCACCGTTTGCGGAAAGACGGTCGTGGTTCGTGCGTCATTTTATGTGCGCCTACCCGCCATGGTTGTTTCAGCGTGAACAATCACAGAAATAGTACAGTAAAGCACAGACGCTTAGATTATGCCACTAAGAATCGTAGACATGCCTCCATAAACCCAGGAGCAACCGAATTGCGACGTTATAGACCTAGCTGAAGGTATTGGGACTCGCATAGTAGGCAGGTTAGGTTAGGTTATATTCCTACTCGGTTTTAGCCGCTATCTATAGCAGCCATGCCCGGCTAGTGAGGTTTGGATATTCATCCGCAGCGCCCCAGTTCGCCAGCGCCATTGGGTGTTTGGCCAGCTGCCCCCCAAACTTCTCACTTTTCCTCCTTAACCTCTATCTACACCTGCCTCCTCAAATGGTGAACTTTCTGAAGCCAGCGTCTACCACAGCAAATAGCCGAACGTTTGAGATTGGTTCAGCATCTTGGCTTGATTGATCAGAACTGGTTCCCTACCACCGCGAAGGCACAGTATCCTCACTGCAGCCAGTTCCATAAGGCAAAATCATTCAGCAGTTCTTGACCCTACATCCATGTTTAGTAAATGGTACACAAAACTCACTGCTGAACCAGTAAAGTGCGCTGTTGGGCGAATAGGAAGGGTTACGGCGGCTCTGAGCCTAACAGTTGGGCCCTCGTGGCACTTGGGCCAGCCACCCGCCAATTGAACGCAAGAATTGGCTAACTGATACAGCCAAACCAATCGCGCACGCGACGGCACGAGCAGCTAGGTCCCCGCCTGATCGACTTTTAGCTAGGTTCGTTCCGAAGATCCGTTCGTCCTTTTTGTACTAATTTCATTAGAGAGAAAGGTCGTCTCCTAATCCCATGTTAGATACGCACGAATATGATGGGGTGAGTGTATTAAAGTGTGGACTAGAATGTGGTTCTTTTATTGATTGTCGACTTGATTCTTTTGATCAGTCTGCCAGGGAGGGGTTGATTCGATTCCCCTCCTTTTCTGGATACAAGAATAATATTGTGATAAAGGAAAGTGGAGCCCATTCCCAGCCGCCAATCTAACATCCCATGGGCCCACATATAGATTATGCTGAACGATGAGGGCCGTCATGCTAGGGACCGTGCCCTTCACCTATCCGGCAATACCGTCATTGCTGGCGTATTTTGCCATCAGAACGACATCCGCTCCAGCTGTTGGGTCGTTGATTAACTTATGGATAATATTTTATCCCTGCAGCCGTGTTGCGTTGAAGGCTGTGTTAGGAAGATTCAATCCCCTGGCCCTGCGGATCCTTGATCTCATTCTATCTGATCCTTTTACACCTTTCCTCTTCGTTCCGTTGGAGAACCAACATACGAATAAGCTATCTTAGATCGACCGCATCTTCCCTAAGATGACTAGCCCCTGCGCGAATTACTATGTAAGCTTCCATTCCCGACTCGAAGTCTTGATTATTGATCGCGAACAGGGCTCTGTCAAATGCCGCAATAGTGTCATGATATTTGGTGCCCGGTGCGATTTCTGTATGGTGTGTTCTTCCCAGGCGCAATTGAGTCGTTCCCACGCTGACCCCGAATATGGTACTAGACCGCAGCTGCTGGGATGCCTATGAACAATATGCTGCCACACCTTTCGACTCCATCCAGCGAATATGTCAAACCCATGAATGAGAACGTATAGAGGAATAAGGCGGCTGCTAGTAAGGAGGACGCGGCATACTGGAAGAGAGCCTATGCTGCTCCTTGGTCCGTTCAGAAACTTGTATATCCGGATGAATTGGGATTCTAAGACGACAATGACAGTATATAAATTCTACCATCCAATTTGCACCGCAATTTGACACAATAAAACTATTCGGGAAGAAACAACCTACCTTGGAATGCATTATTTCCTGCCTCGTGTTTTACCTCGGGCTAATTTTCTACCGAATTTGCGGCGTGTCATGGAGTTTTAAGACATTGAAAAATTAGCAAATCTTGGTCTCTCATCCTTCGACTCCCACAAAGTTGGGAAGACTCTCTACATAGTTCACACATGTTAAATTGTCTCCAAACTGGGTTGTTATGCCTATAGTGAAGACGAGGTTATTGATGCAATATTCGATATTACCGATGGGTCTCTACAGACATGGGCAACCTATATAATATGTTAAGAAATCCGTTAACATGATAAACAGAACAAGATAAGAAAAAATACAGATTACAGGATAACAGGATAAGGAACACGATAGTAAGCCAATGATGCGATGAAATCAAACAATTAATTTATCGGCTCTATTCTCTATCAATCAATATCCTCTCTGTCTTCTAAATCGTCATCTGAATCAGTAAGATCACCTTTTAATATGGAAAACATCATCGGTAACCCAAATCCACCGCGGGATGTAGGTATGATATGACCGTCACGCAGCCAGCTCCCTATACACTCTACCCTCTCAATGTTTGCACATTTAATCCGCAGCCTATCCCATGAGCATGTCCTGCGGCAGCGCTCATCATAAATCAA